>JAOYSI010073668.1:6739-19588 GCA_025775065.1 Hiodon alosoides
AGAGACAGTGTACGTGTGTGTCTGTGTGAGAGAGATTTAGAGTGTCAGAGACAGTCTGTGTGTGAGAGAGTTAGAGACGAGCCTTGGCAGTACCAGATTTCTCATCGGAGTCTGCCTCCTCCTGGTCAGCGGGGCCCGCGTGCTCCTCCTGGTCCCACCCCTCATCTGTGTGCTCCTCCTGGTCCCACCCCCCATCATGACGCTCCTCCCCGTCCTTGTTGCTATTGGCGCTAGTTCGGGGCTTGTTGCGGGCGGCGGCCGTGGCGGCTCTCACTAGGGCGATCCAATCCTGTGGGAACAGAGAAAAGCCCTGGTCTGGACACCCAGAGTACTGGGACTCAACTGCAGTCTGTCCTGGAATATGGCCTGTCAAGGACCCAAGGCCAGCATCCCAACTGTCAGAGTGATCGATGCCAAAACAGCAACGGCAATTAGCTGGGGCATGGAAATATTTCATCTGAAGATGGCCTTTAATAAACAAATGCAGGTTGGCTCTAAATGCAAGAACCCACAATGTATTAATAACAAGTGTAATTGGAAGCAGGTCCATAAGCACCACAGTTTAGAACATACGACAGCTTTGGAACATTTCATGCTACAATGTGCTCGGTCGGTACAGCCCCGGGCCAACACAAACCACAAGGCTGCAATGGCCCCAGATGCTGCCAAATGTTGACAACATGTTGCACATACATCTCTCTAACTCCCTTCTCATCGGAAGAACAGACTGGGCACGCAGGGTCAGTCAAATTCCCAAAAGAAATAGTGAGGAGGAGGACATGCGAGGTGGGGGGGGGGGGAGAGGGGGGTACGGCGTCCTGACTGCCGCAGAGGTGTAGGTGTCAGAACTCCTATCCTGCCTTGAGTTTGTGCACCAGCCTTCACAATAATGTCAGCAATTACCTTCTGAAAAAGAGGAATAAATAGAATAAAACACTGTGGCGCCTTTCGGGATCCCAATAACAATCTACTGGAAACGAATCACATCTTTAAAAAGAACAACAAGGCCTAATGCATTTGTACCCTAATGTAATTCTGGAATCATTACTAAACTAATGAGTTCTGGAATCATTACCCAACTAGCAGGTTCTGCGCAAAGGTAACAAGACAAATATACACTAAGTTTCTAAGTTTTCAAAGGTTTTTGCATCAGATCAACTTGCCTGCCCTTTAGCGTCTTCAGGCATGGACTTAATGTGAACCCTTTTCACGCAGCGAATTACTCCATCGTAGAACTGCACCGTGTATGTGCCTGTAAACGGGGCATTTAGAGGCTGGTTAAAAATAACAGCAACAATCCCAGTGAGGCACAATGCTTTGTAATGCCGGTGAATCGAAAGTTAATATTAATATCCATTAAGAAAACAGAACACAGGTCCATAGTTGGTCTGTCACCTGTCTAAGTCTTAAGTTAAACATATGTAATAAGACGCAAACAACGTCACTGCGGTACACAAACCTTCTGTGTTAATAGACTCTATCTTAGCTGGGTAGTATCGGCAATCTGTCCATCGGGCCAATACCTCCTCTCCTGATTTAAGAACCTGTATCAGCAACAAAAACACATCATTTTTTTAAAGAAGAATGAGATCAGTAATCAGAGTGAAAGTCAACCAGAAAGAAAGTACTCTTGAAAGTTTTGTCTAAAAAACTTGTTTCAGAGTACCACACACATACCTTAAATTGGGCATATGTTTGATTGGATTACCATGCTTACCATACCATTATTATAATATACATGTGCAAGATACTGTGTCCACAGAAAGACACCTAGAAACAGTTCCAACGCTTGATCTCTGTGAGTCTAATCTCACTGTACTGACACGTCAATCAAAACAATTTACAAAATCATATTAGAACTGGTTCTAAGTTCCCTCACTAAACAGATTTATTGTGGGGATGGGGACCCACCTAAGTTCACTAAAACCATGCTATCACAAATGATCAATGTGACACGTTTGAGAAAACTCCTTAACCACAAGTGAACACAACTAAACTCCTCTGGTTACTTAGCTCCAACTGACTGCGGATTGAAGATAACAGTTCAACAGGAATAAGCAGCAATATATTTGAAAGAGGGAAAAAAAAAAGACTTTACTCCTTACATCAGAAGAAATAAACACATCTCCTCCTACTATTCCTAACCAATGTGCGTTCATTCGCTTTTATGTGTAACAGCTGAAATAAAGTCTGAATTCTCAAAAAAAATAGATATGTGTGTCCATGCCAGGAGGTTATACAAACAGCCCCCACGTTGGTGATACAAACTTGTTATTACAGCCAATCGGCTTGCTGCTAAACACTAGAGTGAGAGAGGAATGTATTACTTGTCTTGACTGCAGTAACTCCGTTTGGTCCTCTGAGCTCTCTGTACATCCAGGAAGCTCGTGATGACGAGATGCTCTCATCTCACCGGTTCTGTCCTGGTAGAAAAGTTTATAAAATATACATAAAGAATTAGTTCATTTCCTATGAAAACCAAATCTTTAAGAAGTATTAGAACATATTTCTAAGCCATTTGACATTGTTCCCCCCACAAGAAATAAACTTCTAGCTCAAATACAACATCCCTCACCTTTACATAGTAATATTTTGACACAGAATTTTTTTTCCTTTATTCAAATTTTTAGTTTTTTTTAAACTGAAGACTAAAACACTTACAGACATTTCAATCCCCTCTCTTAAGCTCTCTTTGCGGAGAGCAGATTTGTCCAGAGGACGCAGTCGATTGCTGTCCCAGAAGATCCACTCGTCATATCGATGGCTCCAACGGTCAAAATGAACTAGCATCTTCCCCTCCTCATAGTCAATCTTCTCGATATGTGACGGGTACCTCAAGGGATTGCATACACAAACAAATAATGAGTGATCACGTCGAAGTGCATCTGCGACAAAGCACCTGGAAGAAGTCAGTGACTCAGGACCATAACAAAGGGAAGGTTCCAATACCATTTTTGAAGGTAGTCTTGAGCTTCAACCCTCGCGCCAACCTCAAATGTGATTCCTGGTCGATTAGGGGGCTTTTTGCTCATCTTAACCTGTCCCACCTGTTTGTCAAGACTTAAGCTTGCTACAGCTGGGTGGTGAAAACAAGACGTTAAATAAATACATTTGTTATTTGCAAACCAGACATTAACATTTGAGTAGCCATTTTATTCTCAAATGTTTATCTAGCAAAACAAATGGACAGCAAACTTATTGGTTAGTTTTTGAAGTTTTTAAATGCTTGAAAAAAATTTGCTGACAAAATTATTTTCTGTTTCAAAAAACAGCAAATAAAGCAGGAACTTAGTGACATAAACAAGGAAAATATATACGTGTAACACAAATAACGTACTATATGAAGGCATCAACCATCTATATTAAGAATCCTACAGTCAACTCACACAAGTATTTAACAATGCATGGTAAACGTCTTAGATACAATTTTGTTTTTAAACTCTTTCATTCGTTCTTGGGAAAAGGACGAGCTAACTGCATATAGTTTTCTGACGTCAAACAGCATTCCACACTGTACAACTTAATGCAACTGTCAAGCTAACAACTAATTTTAAAAAAGTATATTTCAAATATAATATACGGGTGTTATCACATCCAATCTGAACTAGTTCGTCAGACATAGATAGATAGCTACTTAACGTTAGCTTAATAGCTAGCTAGATAAGCATTCCATCAGCTGGAATAACAAACCTGGCAATGAACAAGACAGCTTGCAGGATACATTTGTATAGTTCGTGGGGGGGTGGGGGGTGGAAACATGCGTTCTCTGGACAATTTACCTTTAGCTAGCTTGTGAGCACATTTAAAGAAGGTTGTTATTTGGAAAAATCCAACCTTCTTCCATTCTTCTGTCCTGATACTTCAACCCTCTCCCAAACCCAAACACAGTGGCGTCACCAGTCACGTAAGTTCCGCAACTTGAAGTCAAAGTGTAGGCAGACATCGGGATCACGTGAACAGGGATATAACCATTAATCTTCAAATGAAATAACATAGATAACATTCATTGTAACATTTTCACGTTGCTTTTAAATTATACGAAATTGTATTTTTAATATTTTTAACGTCACGGCAAAAAAATATAGATAATTCTAATCTAACCGATTTTCCCCCCAAATTATATCGACTCTGTTGTGACATGTAACTTCAAAATTAACTTTGAGCATTCAGTTATTTGAGTAGCTGAACCCGGAAATATCATGCTTCATCTTCGGCTCTGTTAGCCCGCAATATCAAAATAAACACCAAGACAAGTTCATATAACTAACAAATGTAAGGAGGATATATTTATTTAGACATGACAACATTCTGCTGATTAACATCGATCATCAGTAAAGTTTTAACAAGAATTAGCAAGGTCAAGAGCCACGGGATAAAAAGGTGTTTGGCACTTTTCCACCCCTGAACCGGTGTACAGCTGCACATTATATAATCCAAGGATCAGGTATTGTGTGGTGGCATTCTGTGCATTTCTTCTTGCATGCCTGGGAAAGCAAACACTTCAATGTAATGCAAAGAGTAAGACGTCCATGGCGTAAAAGTGAATTTATTTTAAAGGAAAAGATAATATGTGGTACTTAGTAGGAAACCCCAAAACCTTGAAAATATTATATATAAGTGTGAGATGGTCTATTTTGTTACACCAAACATATATCTTTACAATCGGTATGTAACTTAAAACGTTCTAATGTATGTTTCGCATGATATACTTTATTTAGAGTACTGTCTTAAAATAAACCGCTACTTCATTCCTTTTTTGGGTTATAAAGGCGGAATATATTGACCGACGGACTTTATGGTGTCACGAGTTTTTTGTTCCGATTAGAAAACGCCGCACCTTCCTCTTTAGTAACATCGTCTTTGTATTTAGGCACTAAATTCTACAGATGGACGGTACGGAAATAAGAGCAACGCCTTCTGTAATTGAACGGTATTATACAAGGTGGTATAAAACAGGTATGTTGTGACAAAACCACAAAAAAAAAAAAAAAAAAAATATTTTTTTTTTATAGGGTGGTGGTATCGGGGGTAAAGACAAGTGTTTGTGATTTTATTTAATGATGGGTATGTAATTCATAAAATGGTGAAAAAATTGTTAACCTTGTAAGCTATATGGTTTTAAAAATATAGTTCTTTAAGATATTGCTTCGTTATAATGTCAATATTTGATGACGATGGTTATTTTGTCCTATTTTCGGATGACGGATAAATATGCTGTTTTCGCATTTCCTGTAGACCTCAAGAATAGGCCATGCGAGGACCACTGTATTCTCCAGCACTCCAACAGGTAGGTGAAGAGGTTGTACTAGAGTAGATTAACGAAGAATTAAGTTTTAAGCTACTGCTTGTTAAAAGGTTGTTCCAGCCAATGTATTGCTTTCTCAAGCTGACACCAACCCCATGTGCTCTGAATAATAACAACTAAGTTTTGCAAAGTAAATGGCTCGTCTTCCATTTAAAGACTGCGTTTCCTAGGAACTAGCTGTTTCCATAGTAACGTGGTATAGAAGTGGGTTGTTGAGAGGGAAATACTTTTTTTCAAGCCACTTTTCTGCAAACTTTAAGCATCCAAATTAAAACCTTGCTTGTTAATCAATGTTCTTTGACAGAATTTGTGGATAAATGACATTTAAGTATAATGTAAAATACTTTCATTACCGTCGTCTCTATCTGACACGGGTTTATGTAGGCCGAAATGAATGGATGACTTTGAATGTGATAGGTCTCTCATCTCTATAGAATATGTGTGCTTACGCTTGCTGAGTCACATCCCATTCTACAAAAAGGGAAGAAAATACAGACCATCAGCTATCAGATCAGTGCAGGTTGCAGTCGTCTTCAGAACAGGGTATCTGGAAAGTCAAAGCGAGTACGTATATCTGTGTCCTTAAGATTTTTCAGCGTGTAAATTTTGTGCATTATTTACATAAAATAGTATACACACATAGGACTAGTGTCAGCTCCCTTTTAAATATTTTTCTTTCTTATGATTGGGTTTTTGTGCAAAGTCATGCAAATTTGCATTTGTCTGCGCTAAATTAAGGCAGGTTTATATCCTCATTTCAGGGCGGGCAATTCCTCACAGAGCTTGCACCTTTATGCAGAATAACAAGTACAGATGGAGAGGAATATACAGTTTACAGGTATGCTTATCATTGGTTGGGCGGCATCCGAACACTTGTGGCCAGTGTCTCCAGTTCTTTCCTCTTGTAATCAAACATTTACTCCAAAAATAATGTTAAAATGAGTTGTTAAACTTAATCATTTAGCACTTTTCCAAAATGACAACGCATTTTAATTCACTGACCCGTAGCCGATATCCAAGCTGCAGCCACTTTTAAAGGGATTCCCTCATTTTTCCTCATTTTTCTCAGCTGTGTTAGAGGTCGTCTATTGGAAGTGAATGAGGATATTCTGACAAGGCCAAGTCTATTGCTTGAAAAGGTGAATACGTTTTTTTTTTTTTTTTTTTTTTAAGAAAATCTCATGCATAAAAATGATTTTGATCAAATCTTGGGTATTTAAAATGTATATAGATATGGCCATCTCTTTAAAATTCAAAGAAAAATCTTTGTTTTTAAACAATCAGTTGTTTACGCATATGAATGTGGATTGTGGTTCTGTCCCCCCCCCCCAGCCGTCCACAGAAGGCTACATCGCAGTAATCCTGCCAAAATTTGAGGAAAGCAAAAGTATCACAGACGGCCTTCTGACCAGAGAAGAATATGAGGACGTTGTCTCGAAAAGAGCTGGGATGAAGCAGGAACCCTGCTGACAAAATGCTTGGATCGAGAGAAGTGTTATTAAGCTGGATGACACAGACTGGGTCAAAATGGCTCAAGGATTCTACAGCACTGATGCCAACAAAGCCAGGATGCTGGGTGACCGTTTTATTCTGCCATATGTTTCAGTTAAATATCTCCCCATTAAGTATGAGGTTTTTTTTTTTTTTTTAAATGAATTAAAAACCTTTATTTTGGAGAACAGAAATTAATGTTTTATTTGAAAACATTATCTTACAGGTTTGACAGAGGGGGACATTAAACATAGTGGAAGATGTCTGCATTTTGGATTAGTTCGGTTTAGTGTTTTCCTGTCTTTTGTTCAGCTCCCCGTTGATATAAAGCTGATGTGCGGTGAAAGCAGTCATATACCATGTGGTTTTGGGGACATAAACACTTGCACTTTGGTGAAGGTTCTTGGGTCTGAGCAGAAACCTGCACGAAGCAGTTGAAACAGAAATACGCTATTTATTATTTAATAGCTTTGTTCCAAAAGCTGTTTCCAAGTAATTTATGGAATACCTGTCTATCGTGATAAATCAGAATATGAATATATATATATAAAAATAAATAAATTAGTGTATACAAAAGACACGTGAGCCATATTTTATTTATGGAAAAATAGTGTACATTTAACATTTGTTGGTTTATTAATCATTCAGATGTCAAAAGGGGTTAATGTTCCAACTTTAACAGAGGTTCACAGCTCCTTCCTTACATTGTTTTTTTTCTCTCAGTCTTAATGAACTCAAAATGACATTTATCAGTCTTCAGTAAAATCATTTCTCTCTTAGTACCGAAACATCAAGCACATTTCTCACCATTTCAAGTACCAAAATATACACTGCAGTGAATCCACTGCGTTTTACACTATAAAGGTCTGTAGTAAACTGATTATGGAGGAGAAAAGGACACTGCTAGTATACAATGTAACAGGCTTATTGATATGCTTGGCTAGTGTATCAGTCACACGTAATCGTGCATTTATGTGTTTAGAAGTGTGTGTGTGTGTGTTGGGGGGGTTATATAAAAAAAGTAGTTTTTACTAAACGCAACAATGTCCAAATAAGTTCCAACATAATACTAGTCCCCCTTTAGGTATTACACATTTTTTTTAGGCACGCACCATAATCTATTCATTCATTGGCAAATCGAGTGTGACAAAGCATCACGCAGTGCATTCTGGTTTGATACTGTAATGCAGGAGACAACCATGACAGTTTGTGGACCTTTCACGTCTTCACTTGTTTCACGCCTGGCTACCATTGTCATTGTCAGCAGTCAGAATTGACTGAAAATAGTAATCACAGATAATAGCCCTGAAAGAATATGGACGACCCTAAGAAACTGTAATGAAATGATGTAACTGTGTCTGGAGGCCTGTCTTACAGCCATGGGCTTACAACTAAGAATAGTGACAGTAATAAGTGTTCACACATTGCATGCACCGTTTTGCATCTTATATACTTGCTGCGCTTTGGCAAATGGCTGTGACTATGGGTTCCTCGCCAAGCGATTGAGGCAGGTGTACTGAGAAACATTAAGGGTTTTTCACACAGCGATGGAGATGGGTGTACTGAGAAACACTAAGGGTTTTTCACAAAGCGATGGAGACGGATGTACTGAGAAACACTAAGGGTTCTTCACCAAGCCATGGAGACGGATGTACTGAGAAACACTAAGGGTTCTTCACCAAGCCATGGAGACAGGAGTACCCAGTTGGGGCACAGCCGAGTGACAGGTCCAGAAACGTTCTCAGCGAGTGAGGATTTTTTTTTCTTCTTCTACTGGGAACGCGGAGGAATTTCTCCACCACAATAGGTCCCGACGAGACAAGGGAGCCGGAATGAGCGCATTGCCATGGGGATGGGGTCTACTTGCTCTCCAGGAAGGTGAGACCAGCCATGTGGTGCTCCAGTGTCTTGACGCCGAAGCCACCAGCGCTCCTGCCGTTGACGGAGTCCTCCTTCACCGGGGTGGGCAGCTGCTTGTCTGCCCAGCTCTGTGGGGAGCCCCGGCTGCTGGGTGCAGAGTTGTTCTGTTGGACCACCCAGAAAACAAACAATCTTCATCAAAAGGGTGCACTGCAGCTCCTGAGAACTAGAGTAGGTCTAGGTCTAACCCCCACCACCTGCATCGCAGGCCAGTGGAAAACAATGACTGGAACCAGTGGCGATTCAGCAGGAGAAGTGAGTGAGTGACCTACCTTTCTGAGGAGCCTGCTGCAGACGGGTAGGAGGCAGACCACAACATTCAGAATGCTTTTGGTGTGCTGTATGGAGGAATCGACCTGAGTGACATAGACACAGAGAATGGACAACAAACACGCTAGAATCAGAAATAATAAAATCCTGATCTGCTACAGCAGTAAATAAGTATTTTGACACAAAGGAATGATGAAGTGTGGAGGAGAAATAAAAGGCTAGCTTCAGAGCTCCGAATACATACAGCTTTTATTGCAAAAAACCCCCCACAAGACCTTTGCTTTAATCAAAACCGTAATAAACCCTGACAGCCTGCCATTACGTCAGCTTGAACCATGTTGAGTGAAAAGTGAACGACAACCGGGACAGGCACACAGAGCGAGGTTTCTGTGACCAGGCACCCTGACAGTCCGCGATTTCCCCTGGCTTTAACTCGAGCTCCGTGGTTTAAACGTAAATTTCAGCCTGAAATCTTTCCATGCTGTTGTAACGCATGTCATACTGAATGTTGTCACAAAGAGATAAATCTATCGGATACCCTTAAAGAGCCCATCTGACTAGGCATGGTAAATCACAATGACGAATACAACAAACTGAATCGCAAATGAAAAATAAAAGTGAACACGTTTCCAGGGAACTACAATAACATCAGCATAAAAACACGGGATGCTGGGAAGAGCCAAGTTGGTCAAGGCGGGTAGGAAATGTATGCTTTCAGTAGAAATATTAAAGGCAGGGAAATTGCCCAGAAGGACCATTTAAATAGCAGTTTCTTTAGAGGCTAGAGCATTTCATCCTACCCTGGAGGCCCAGAATAAAAAAGTCTGTCGGAAGGCAATCAAAGGTGGGAGTATAGGAAGAAGCACTGGATAGGAAGCAAGGCCATTGGCCCTCGCTTTGGATAGGAAGCATGGCCATTGGGCCTCGCTTTGGATAGGAAGCATGGCCATTGGAGGCCGCCGTGGATAGGAAGCTTCACCATTGGCTGTCGCGTTGGCATGAGCATCCGATTGGATTATTTTGCGCCAGCAATGACAGATGACAATTAATTGAATGCAGATGAGGTGAGCCGACTTACCTTCTGGTAAGTGGCTGCCTTTCCCTGCACAGCGGCCTTGGCCATGACCTGCAGCTGCTGACACAGGGCCAGAAGCTTCTCAGTCTCCTGCATTACGACTCCCCCTTCATTGTCCCCCAACTGAAAGTACACATTCAAAGCAACACCAAGGTCAGAACACGTGGCTTACGCTTGACAGATTAAACTGGCAGTCGGCGAAAAATACTCATGTCTTGGTATACAGAGACACATTTGTTATCCGTGACAGAACTGGCATTTCATTTCTAAAACATCTCTGGATAAAAATGTGGGATTGACAGCCTTTCCACCTCTGGTAAAACGTAGTTGTTTTTTCCTGCGCTCGTTTCAAAACATAAAATAAAAATTATGAGAAAGCTCTTCATGTTACGATGAAATCTAACTTATAACTTTATTTCCCTTTCCTGCCAGTAAGCGCGCAGGGTTAGCACACTGATATCAGAGTGCCCACTTCCTGCAGAGATGGATGGAAATCATTAACGGTTGTCAACCGGAGACATTTAATTAAATCCAAGGAAAGCTCGGAGGGTTGCGGATGGGAATTTACGTACTATTTGCCATGTCAGAAATGAAGGAGAGGGGAAGGGAGGGAAAGAAAAACACATTATAGAAGGAAACAATGCGTAATGGTTTTAATTTCCTGGCTCGGTGATTGATTACCATACCTGTGAGGCGAAGGAATGAAGAGAGGAACACAATTGAAAACCCTCCTCCGAAAACATCTGAAATAAATTGGCAACAGAGACCGTTTGTTATGTTGAGTTCACATCACTCCCATCTATTGGTGAAACGGAACTGATCAAACACCTGCGGCATAAAGGAGACATGGCTAGTTGTGGGAAACGTGGTTTTTATACACAAATGTGTCGCCTCGATCTTCCTCTTATTAACATACAACGAGAAAAAAATTCATATAATGAAAAGAGCTTTGGGGTGCAGGCAGTCCTGCAGAAAATATCGAACAACAGCCAGGCAAGCACATCCCGTTTAATGTAGTTAAGCCTTGTGAATTAGCGGGCTTCTAGGCCAACAGATCCTCAGTTTGCTGCAATGTTTGGCTGCTCCAGTCTGTCCGGAGATGGCAGCGTTGAATGCTCCAGCTTGCCTGTATGATTCTCCTCTCCCTGCACGCATGCCAGGCTCGAGCGTTGCAGAACGCATGCACACTTCAGAAAAGCAGTCAGAGACACCCATTGCGCCAAACTGTGCAGAAGTCACGGCCGGACATACCTCCGCCTGGTGAAATAAATCTAGAGTGGTCTTCAGAAGGCCTTCCCCCCTAAATCAAAGTGACACAAAAGGAAGGGAAAAGTGAAAATGAAACGCCGTCCCTCAGGCAGCCACGGACGATCAATAGAAATATGGTGAAGCTCATTAAACAGATGAACTCGCTCAACATTAGAGACAAATTCAATAAATCTCAAGGCAGGGCACCTGTCTGCCCCAAAACACCGCAGCATTTTGTAAAGTTAAAGTCGTGCATTGCTACAGCCCTTTTATTGTTATTTTATTATATGTTATTTATCATAAGAATTTATTTAAAGATTCAAATTTATGATCATTATATTTTCTTTTGCGCTGCGTCCTAGGCAAAATTAAGAACTAATTTTCGGTTTCGGTTATTATCTGGATTCTCGGCCTGCACTTGTCTAATTGTTTAGTGATATACACCTCAGGGTTCTTTACTAAATTGGCCATTTATCATTGTCCCATTTATCGATCATTTATAAATTGTAAAATTAAGGGAGGGGCTGGATTCAGTTAAAATGCTCAAAAACTTTGCCTACATATCAGTTCCAGCTTTTAAATCTAACTAACTTTAAAACCTACTTGATTTTTACTCATTTTATAGAACTCTTTCCTTCTCTTTTTTAATCATATCTTCATAAAATGTAATTGCATTGAATTTTCTCTGTAGCTTCTCAGGGCCCTGTTTTTTTAATCTCAATTGATTGGTGTATTCCAACACAAAAAAAGCACTTCAGGTTGCATTCAACATAGGGAATCGGCTAAACAAATAAAATAACTATTATAATTATGATTACTGTACTTTACCACTATTCTTCCATTACCCAACCAAATGCACTTCCTGTACAAAAACTCTGTCTGATTGGTAAAACAAACCTGGTGAAGAGATACATAGAGTAGGCCATGCTGGACAGGCTCTGTCCCTGACGCACGATCTCGTGCTCCTGGTCTTCCCACTTCTCGCTCTCGCCGTCCACATCCGACGACAGCAGCCTCAGCTCCAGGCCCAGCTTGGCGATGGTGGTCTGCTCCTGGGAAAGAGAGTTCCGTCTCAGGCCGCCAGTCTCCGCCTTGGCACCCACCACCCACGGCATCGCGCTCTGTACAGGAGCTGGCGTGTGTGCAGGTTACCGCCCTTAAAGTTTTGCACGAGTGATATACAATTTAACGGTCTTAAACAGTGGTTAAGCTCTAGACTCACAGCTAGGGAATGTAAACAATATGTATTCAATTACAGGAGACATTATTATACCTCAGCATCCAGCTTAGCGGCCTTCACCATCTTTAAGTTTGACGAAAGTTTCTGAGGGGGAGGGGAAAAAAAACAAAACATGCCAGCGGTCTTGTTTGATGATTTAAATTGAACAATATAATTTTGACAAGTCAATGTTTCGCTAGCTGCAGGGAATTTCATTATAACTTACCCCTGGTCTGGGAAGTGACAGGTACGTTCGCTTATCTCCTGGAATAAAGGGCAAAAAAAAACAAACAAAAAAAAAAACATAAAAAAAAAAAAAAA
>JAOYSI010073669.1:0-16722 GCA_025775065.1 Hiodon alosoides
TGAGCTCATTTGTTTTGGTTTCTTTGTATGTATGGATTACTTGGGTTGTTACCAACATCTGGTAAAAATTTCATGTCAATAGCACCTTAGAAAATATATTAACTGAGAAAAATGGTGACGTGTTCAATACTTATTTCACCCGCTGTATGTCTGAGCATCACAATGCATGTAGACAGTTGAGGGATCAGGTCCTCAATACTCTCATCCCCAAATCCAGTGCGCTGCGCATCCATAACGTTCAGTTGGTTGAACCTTGTGAATGTGTGGGAAGTTTCCCAGACTGCAACATCGAAAATTTCGGTAACCGATGCACACTGAAACATCACCCAAGAGGTAGTCTGTCTGTACCCGTCTTCAGTGTAGGCTGCTTGCTGAGATGATAAAAGATCTTCATCTCAGTGAGACACGGGGAGAGGCTCTGCTTACACTGGGCTTAGCCCTGTGACTGAGACCCATAGCAGACAAATGTAGTACGCTAGCATTCTCAGTTGACATAGCGCGGAGAGGAGATGCTCTCTGTCAGACAGGAAAGATGAGGGACAGAAGGTTATCAGCTCCACTGACTGGTTCACATGAAAGGCTAAAATTGTTTTGGTAAAAATGCAGGGCGGCCTGCAAGATAACTCTTGACCATCCATGAGAAAAGAGTCAGCTAGCTCTGGACAAGGACAATGAATGCAACTCAATAATTCACTAACTGCAACTCACTAGTAACAAAAAGGGAGGGGTTTTTCAAGGCTACATTTAACCTCCACTGGGGAATAATATTCTTCCTCTATGGCTTCCTGTAAAAACTTCCAAGCCAGAAAATGGGATCTGGTTGACACAGAGCCATTGGTATAATACACCGCTGTTGGAACACTCAGTTAGTTGTAACTAACTAGGAATAAATTGAGGCTGCTCTTGGATTCTGCAGGGAGTCGATCACCCTCTCAGAAAATGTATAACTTCTCTAGAGAAGAGATCGACAAGAATCCTTGTTTAGCACTCCTGTCAGATAAACTGCTTGGAGAGGATCTTGGCGTCTGACCAGAGCAGAATCTTGAAAACCAGATGTCGGATACTGGGTGACTTTATGCCACCTTGGTGGTTGATATATAACATCACAATGTGTAGTTCGTCTGGACAAGCACTTGTGTTCTTATATTCTCTACCAAAAATGACAATAGGCTCAGAAACATTGCCTGCAGCTCCAGGATGTATATGTGGCGATCTAACCACAGGGGCCTCCACACACTCCCTGTGCATTCTATGCACCACCCCATTTGTAATGTAATGGTCAACTCCCTCCTCGGGACCACACCAAGATATACACCTAAACGTAAGTGGGAGGTTTGCTTCCTCCAGGTGAGCGCTCAAAGACAGATTATAAAACTGTGATCTTGTAGCGGTTCAACACGGGGTAAGATACTTTGTGGTTGAAATACGCCTATAGGGGGCACATGTGCAGAATGCCCACGGGAAGGGACTGTGATGGTGCTGCCATCAGGCCCAGAAGCCGTTGGTATGTCATCATCGGAAGAGTTTTGCCTAGCTGAAAAAGATCTAGGCAAGCTGCTATCCACACTACTCTGAAGTCTGACATAGTTCCAGGAAAAAAGGAGATTGTGGTAGCAATGCCCTATGGGCTGTACCTGGGGTTGCCATTGTGGCTAAGCAAAATTGTTTCCTTGCCACTGCTTGCTTAGGTGTTAAGTCGGGAAAGGCCTTAGTGATCCTCCTTGGACTGCCTCAAAAGGTCTTTTACCACTGGGCTAAAAGTATAGCTTCACATGATAGGCGACTCCAGGAAGGTTGACTTGTTGTTGTTCGACAGTCTAGCCTGTGAAACCTATAGCTGACCACCAGAGCGGCTGTGTTCCTGCCAGTCACTTAGCTAATATGGGCTTAGGTGTTTATTTACCAGCTGGAGCTCTCTCAGTTGATCAGGGAAAGCCCACCCACATTTGAAGCCAACAACCGGAACTTGTGAGACCGTCAGAAAAGTGTTGTAGCTTTTCAGATGGGCTAGGAAAGTGCTGGCAGAGTAAGCTTTCTTAAGAAGGTTCTCAGTACTTGGGATTGCTTGTTAGGACAAGCAACATCCTTGGAGGGAAAGAATAAATCAACGGGTAGCGCCAGTGCAGGAACAGTCCATTTGAGAGGGTCTCATGCAGTCAATACATCACGTTGCAGTGGCTGCATGTTGCCATGACAACTGCATCTTCTGCCATAAATCAGAGTGGATGATGGAGCTTTGATAGCCACACCAGGCTGATCGTCAATGATGGAGAAGCTTTCTCCTGAAGAAACCAGCTAAGTTATTCCCCAAGTCTCAGTGACTTTCTGCATAAGGAGTAGAGCTTCCTAGGCATAGATGGAAGACATAACGGCATTGGATTCTCCCTCGTCCTCCTAGGGGTTGGTCCCATGTTCCCTAAACCCTTCTGAGGCAGCACGTGAGACAAAGTTGTTGCAATACTCAAACTGGGAGCAAGCTAGACAAGGAGCAGGTTAGGTGGATGGAGGGAGGCAGTTGGTCAGGCTGAACAGTCGACACCAGAGGATCTGGGGGCCGCTGGCACTCCTGCCACCTATTTTCCAAGCTTTGAATGACCTGCTGCCAATTTAAAAGTTTATACTCCTTGTCAGAAGGGCAAAGAAAAGAAACGGAGGCGTACGAAGTTGAGGGTAAAGTGACTCTCCGTGTTGAGGTAGCACCGCTCACTGTGCTCAATTCCTCCCATATCATGGACTGTTCTATGGTCCGTCCCCTGAGGTGAATGAGTGTAAGCCGTATAGGCGTCCCAGCTCACAGACTGAAGCTGGGTATTCTAAAGCCAAAGAATGGTGCCGATCTTTCATGCTCTTTCCTATAAAAGGAAGTAAACGCATGTGGGTGAAGACATGCATATGCTAAGGGCTTCAAGTTCTAATAGCGTCAGGCTACCAATGAAACCATCAATGCAGACTTCGCAAATGCCTTTCCCACGCTTCTCTGAGGAAAGAGACACAATCGCAAAAGTAAAAGAAAGTTTTGAAAGCTACTGAATTAGTCACAAAAAACTAAGGTGAAGCTCCAACACTAGACCCTGGGAAGGACAACTACAGTGGTGCTCGAAAGTTTGTGAACCTTTAGAATTTTCTATATTTTCTTTCTTAAAAGTAGATAAAAAGAACCCACTTAAACAAATGAGACAAAAATATTATACTAAGTCATTTATTTATTAAGAAAAATTATCCAATATTACAAATATGTGAGCGGCAAAAGTATGTGAACCTCTAGGATAAGCAGTTAATTTGAAGGTGAATTTAGAGTCAGGTGTTGTCAATCAATGGGATGAAAATCAGGTGTGAGTGGGCACCCTGTTTTATTTAAAGAACAGGGATCTATCAAAGTCTGATCTTCACAACACATGTTGGTAACCTTTTCCAGCCTGATGAGCATCAACAACTCTTTTTCTGAGGATCTCAGTAAAAGAGTTGTTGACGCTCATCAGGCTGGAAAAGGTTAAAAAACCATCTCTAAAGACTTGGGACTCCACCAATCCACAGATTTTGTACAAATGGAGGAAATTTAAGTCCATTGTTACCCTCCAGGAGTGGTCGACCAACAAAGAACACTCCAAGAGCAAGGCGTGTAATAGTCCGCAAGGTCACAATGGAACTCGGGTAACTTCTAAGCAACCAAAGGCCTCTCTCACATTGGCTAATGTCAATGTTCATGAGTTCACCATCAGGAGAACACTGAACAACAATGGTGTGCATGGCAGGGTTGCAAGGAGAAAGCTGCTCTTTGGTAAAACAAGGATTCTAGAACAGAATGACCGAGCACAGATGTTTCAGATGTCATCAGGCTAAACACGTTGTGTTCTAAAGACCCCAGTGAGTTGCCAACTTCCTCCGTGGATAGGAGATCTTGGTGGCAGCATGCACAATATCAGACTAAAAAATTATAAATACAGGTTTTCTTTTATTTTTCTGGGAAACCTGACTAATTACAGAATCAGAAGTGAGAAGTTGACTGAAATGTTAGGGCACCACTAAAGTGCTGATTCTGTGATTTATGACATATAAAACTGCACCTTAATAGATCCAAATGAAGACTGAATGACGAGGTACGAGTGCCTCACCTTCTCCGTGGATTGGGCGGTGCCGAAGAAGATGGGGATGAAGGCGAGCCACACAATGCAGGTGGTGTACATGGTGAAGCCGATGGGTTTAGCCTCATTGAAGTCCTCTGGGACTCCGCGTGTTTTGATGGCATAGACTGTGCAGGTGACGATCAGCAGGATGCTGTAGCCCAGAGAGCAGATCATCTGCAGATCAGTGATGTCGCACTTCAGAACCCCACGTGCCCGGCTGGGGTTCACTGTCTTCTGTTCCTCGTAGTCCACTACAGCATTGGGTGGGTCCACGCCAAACCACACTAGGACGCCCACCAGCTGGACAGAGATGAGGCTGGAAGCAATGGCCAGCTGGGATGCAGGGCTGATGAGGCGGGGCGCGGCCACCGAACGCTTGCCCTGCTCGAAGATACGATGTATGCGGTTGGTCTTAGTCAGTAGAGCGGCGTAGCAGATGCACATGCCCAGGCCCAGAAAGAGGCGGCGGGAGGAACAGACCGCCACATCGGGCTCAGCGATCATCAGGAAGGTGATGACATAGCAGAGGAAGATGCCAGTCAGCAGCACGTAGCTGAGCTCGCGGCCTGTGGCGCGCACGATGGGCGTGTCATTGTAGCGCACGAAGGTGGCCACCACAAAGATGGTGGCAATGATGCCCAACACAGCCAGGAAGACGGAGATCACTGCCCATGGCGAACTCCACTCTAGCTTGATGATGGGGATGGGCTCACAGCTGGTTCTGTTAGTGTCTGGGCGCATGCTGTACGAGCAGAGTCTGCAAGTCGTCTCATCGTACTGGTACTGGTATCCCTCACAGAGCTCGCAGTGCCAGCAGCATGGCACGCCCTTCACCATCTTCTTCCTCTCGCCTGTCCGACATGGCAGGCTGCACACTGAGATGGGGGTTTCCAGCTCGCCGTTCGGCCACTGCAGGTCCTCCACCTGCAAGATCAAAACAGAGTGCCAGTGCAGAAGTCTGGGGGGGGGGGGGCATGGAGGGCAGTCATACCTCATTAAGAGTAATCAGGCTTCTGTCTGGGGATTAGCTGAAGTTCCCCTGCATTCTTGATCAGTAGATAATAGGTTTTCTGTAAATTCTGTAAATCACAAAATGTTTACATCTCATTGGGGGACTTGCAATAATTTCATGGAAACCATGGTTACCATGGAAACAGTCCCGGAAGTTAGTTGGGAGCTCTGACAAAACGAGCCACAAGCAGGTCATGAATAAATAAACGGAATTGCTGTTATTAATGTTGTTCTTAGTGATAAAAAAGGCCCACTAGGACAGTGTTGTTCACTGTAAAGCAACAAGGTTTGATTGATTAATTGATTACGACCTGCTGGATAATAGCAAAATAAGTTGAGGCACCCTGCCATCATTTACATCTGAACTGATGGGTTTTATAATGATGATCACAGGTTACCCACAAACCGTCACTCGCCCAACCTAACCTACTTCTTTCCCTGATGCCACAATATCCTAGATGTTTTGGGGCTGTGAATCAGCTCATCAGGAGCTTTGACCTGTGCTAGCATTCCAGTGTCCTCCCATTGTTCTCCCTTGAGGCAGAAGACATTTTTTTATTTCTATTGTCTTCGGTATTTCTCTAAACTGCGGGTCTCTCTGTTATCAGCTTTCATCAATAATTAGCCTCATTACCTTAGAGTTGTTTAATCAACTGCCGGGACAAGCCTGATGTCATAAACCCAGGGAGGAGCTCAGTAAGGCCCGTGACTAACACACAGACTACACACAGCTGGGTTAGGTGTGTACAGGGTGCAGAAATGGAACACTACAAGAGCCACTTCAGTCCTGATGTTGGAGATTTAGTTAGTGCTCCACATGGAAACCCACTGAAGTTTTTGCTGGCCAGTCACTAAAGTGATAAGGGCATGCTGGTACAGAGCAGGTATAGAGCCGGTAAAGAGCTGCACAGCGCAGGCGCAGCGCAGGTACAGAGCAGGTACAGAGCAGGCGCCGAGCCGGTATAAAGCTGGTACAGAGCTGGTTCTGAGCTGGTTCTGAGCTGCTACAGAGTAGTGAATCAGAAAGGAGGAAGTGGGAAGAGACAACTGAATTACGGTTGGGATGAGTGCGCTCCAACCTGCCCCTGACTTCTCATATACTCATGCAGGACACACCCCTGCTTTATTATCTCTAGCGTTTTTTTCTTGGAGGAACCCCTCTTTTTTGGTGTTCAACCCTATTTGTGATATCTTTGCAATTGACAACAATATGCAATGTGGCCCTGCAGTTACCACATTGTTGTTAATTGTATGATCAAAGGGTTAGTTATTACTGGAATTTGGAGTTAAAAAGGTATATTTTCAGGACTATTAAACATCTAATATTTGTGACCTTTGATGATTGGCGTAGATAAAACACAAGATAGAGTATACATAGCTTCCATTATCAATTACAAAGATTTAAACCTGCAAGCTTCTTATTGGCTGTCCAGAGACTGTTGACAGGATTATTTTCAGTAACATTTAACTGTAGTTGGCCAACCATATGGCACAGATTAAGTGGTAATGAACACCTAATTAACAATAAATTAGTTTGATATACACCTGCAGAAATTTTGAGCAAGGCCAAATTCAAAGACGGAAAAGCTTCTTGCTTCCCCGAAATGCCTATAGACTTTAGTCAATGTATAGCATACTCATGCCCAATTAGTTATTGACTAAGTAGGGAATGCATGTACTTATGTGTCTGACTGAGCAGTGCTATTTTGCTAACAATTGATAAAATTAGCTCTCGTTAATAAATAATAATGACCAATCTACTGTAGTAACAAAAAGCAGATGTAAGGCACATCCAATAAGTGATTCATTTATCACCAGTTCTCAAAACAAAAAGCAGTACAATTCAAACTTGAAGTTGCATAGGGAGATCATGGCAAGGAATCGACAAGGAATAGCTCAACAATGCCCCCTTATTTGATGCCATTTCAGTTTCTACTTGTTAGTTGATTAAGCACATCCTCGGTATCAGCCCAGTTTTAAATTTCATTATTTGTCTTTGCTGCGATAATTATGGATAAAACATTTTTGAGTTGCAAATCGGAGCATTACAATCACTGCAGCCAGAATAGGGAGACTACTCTCCAGTGTGCCAAACAGGAGTTGTTAACTTAGTGGAGTAAACGACTCCAGTGTGCCAAACAGGAGTCGTTAACTTTGTGGAGAAAACGACTCCATTGTGCCAAACAGGAGTTGTTAACTTTGTGGTGCAAATGACTCCAGTCTGCCAAACAGGAGTTGTTAACTTTGTGGTGTAAATGACTCCAGTTTTCCAAATGAGGTGAAACCCCTCTCCCTACCCAAGATAATGTCATTCTTAACGGAAGTGACATCCATTCAGTCTTCTTTTCAGAATTACTTTTTTCCGTTGCTGCCTTTGGTACATTGGTATTGACAACAAACTAAATTCTACTCATAATAATATTTATTATATTAAATTGAATGATTTATTACTGTTTAATTAGTATTCTACTGACAACCTTCAGTTTGGGGGTCTGGGGCCACTCACATTGAGCTGTAGGGTGTCCCTCCACTGGCCAATCGCCCTGTATCCTGAGACACTGTTGTTCACCTGATACTGGAACAGGTCGTAGCGTCCTGGGGCATCCCCGTTCTTGTTAAACGTCACAGAGGAACCCGCACTGCCTGCGAGAGAGAGAGAGAAGAGGAGAGGGAGGGAACAGCGGTCACACTTCTGATCACAGCTGCGTTCACATCTCTGAATATAACTACAGTCCTCACAGCTCAGGTCTGGTCTCTTCTGGCTGAAGAACAGAGGACAGAGGGGCGAAGCTGACCAGCATCAGTGAAACAGAGCCTCTTAACATTAACTATTCAGAACACTTGCGTCATTTCTCTGATGATAGCTCATTGGACAGTTTAGAACCGTGGGCCAGAGCTGCAGTCTCTTACTTATCCTGTTCTAGCAAACATCCAACTGTATAAATGAGTTAACTGTAAACAATCTAAGTCACACTGAATGAGTACATCTACTAAGCAAATAAATAATAATAATGTTTCATATGTTATGTGTAGTGTGCCAATGGTATGACAAGCTCTTAAACCTTCAGAATCTCCTGCAGGTCTTGAATCCAGAGGAAGAAAAATACAAAATAGAGGGAAGGTGTTATTTTATTAGGTTTAAAAAAACAAAAAAAAAAAAACAAAACTCACCTGAAACCATTTTAGCCCTTCTTCTTTCATTATAACTATTATTTAGTTGCTTAGCAACTCGAGTGACTTGCAGAGCTCAACTTGTTTACACACTTTACCCATTAGCAGCTGGATATGTGCTGAAGCAGCCGAGGTAAAGAATCTTCCTGAAGGTTCTTTTTTCCCACTGCCACCTTCTGGCACTCTTTAAAGCCCCAGCAACAGGACCACAGGGTGGAGACCCCACAGCCACAGGGCCACAGGGCGGAGACCCCACACCCACAAGGCCACACGGAGGAGAACTAACAGCCACAGGGCAACAGGGCAGAGACCCCACACCCATAGGGGCACAGGGCGGAGACCCCACACCCACAAGGCCACAGGGCAGAGACCTCACAGCCACAGGTCCACAGGCTGGAAACCTCAGGATCCATAGTCACAGGGCCACCAGGCGGAGACCCAACAACCTAATCTAGGGACTGCTAGTGTTGTTTGTGTGGATGCCATTCCGTCTAACTGCTAATTGGTTCGTCTTCAGTCTAACTGAAGACCAGCAGATCATGGGAATCCAATGGAGAAAACTGTCAGAGGGTATCCCAAAAGCTTTACATTTAACATAACACAAAGGATTACTCATAGTTTCCAGGAAACTGAAAACAGCTTTTTGAACAAAAAAGCTTTAGATGAGGAGGAAGGCAATTTTCTGTGGTTCTACAAAAAAGCAGCGTGTGTTGCAGGCTCTGCAGCATGGGGTGAGGGGGCTACTCCTCCCGTTGCTCATCTTTAGACACCTCATCATCCCTCCTCATACAGTGCCCGGCGGGGGGAGCCGTGAGACGCTCTTCAGAGGCACTCTCGCCTGCTCACCCGGGCAGAGCCAGGACAAGATGAAGACCAATTAAAACCACAGGAGATTGGAAGGCGGAGACTAGGGGAAAAAAGACAGCTTATTGGTGCAAGATTTTAGTCGGCCCTTGATGTGTCGGGAGCTCCTTCTGTGCCGCAGTATATGTGTAATATCCACCAATCACATTCTAGGCTTTGTACACGGAAAATGGCTAGAGAAGTAGTGGTCAATACTGAACTAATGAAAACCTGCTCCTGGCGCAGTAATGAGGTAGTTATGCTAATTTTACCATCAATGCTAAGTAATAAAACTAAAACAAACTGCTCAAATTATTTAGGACAATATATAGGTTTGACTAGTTAGGTGTTGTATATTGACAATGAAAACTGAATATTCATGAAATTCATCTGAAAAAAGGTCTAATTGTTATTTTGAACTTCATGAATTATATAAAAAGCTGGAAATCCCCTATTCGCAGCTACAGAACATTCCATATTCCTAGCTAAAGAACATTTCAAATTTATATCTATAGAATATTCCCCGCCCCAGCACATTCCATTTAAGAATCTAAATGATCACATTTAACATCACCCCAGTATCCCGAGCATATTTCCCCAGAAATAGTAAAGGTTGGCTTCACTGAAATGGGTTCATGTTCAGATGGATAGCTATTTATGGATATTTATAGATTGTGTTTTTTCCCCCGAGCCATTCACCATGGCTTCAGTCATACTGAACATCACGACGCCGAGGAGGAGAATGCGTGGCTGGTGGAATCCAGGAGAGCGAAACTGACAGCTGTGCAGAACATCCCGTCAATGCTGCTGAGCCCTAATCAATTAGAGTCTTTTCAAACTGTGGTTCTCAACCCACATCCAGGTGCTATGACCCACACCAGTAAAACAGAACATGTGACTACAAGCTTGAATCTGATAATGGGGCTGTGTTTGGGAGCAGAACCAACTGAAACGACTTAAAAACAAAGAAAAACTGGAGCAACTGGCTGCTGTTGACTGAGTATGTGGAAATAGTCTGTGTTGATTTATGTTCAGACACAAACGCTCTAATTGGTTTTGTTTTATTTATTTGATGTCAGTAAGAGTCTTGTTTCCCACTTAAAGACAGTGCCAGTCAGGCTGCGTTTGTTTAAATAATAAATAAAAATGTAAAAGTCACACTGAGACTGTATGGGATCACTGGTGCATGCCGGGGTTCCACATGGCCAAACGTCAGAGGGCGAGAGAGTTGATGTGAAGTTTAATGTTAGTGCCCAGAACCCAAACATTAATTATCCCCTTTCAGTGAGCAAAACCCTTCTCTAGGCTTTGCTAGAAAAGGATTTCCCCTGGATAGTCAATTCCAACCCAGAAAAACTTGATAACCTTTCCCTGTAGCTACAGCAGCCACAGTGAAGCTAAAACACTAGATCCTCCCTACAGCTACAGTAGATATACTGAAGCTAGCAGAAATAGAGCTTCTCTATATCTACAGCAAAAGTTTGTTTGGGAACATTTACACGATGGCAGGTACCAAGCAGCTGAAAGGGATAATGGACACCTAGTGACTAGTTAAAGAAAATCTAACAAAAATCCAGATGCATATCTGAAGTAAGTTAATATGCTAAACATTATTACCATTGAACAAGCCGTTCTTATGATTCTGTGTGTAAGATAATTCACAGTTGAATTGAAAGAATCGGGGTGGAATTCAGAACAGAGGAAATGAGTAACTTCTTAGCATGTCGGCACAAATTTAACCTTATGTTTACCTTATCAGTGATAACAATACTGCATTTATTCATTTATTCATCGACCAAAACTGAGTACAGCTGTAGGTATCTAGCCTACTGAAGATGACATTAGCTGGATAGCTACTGTAGTTTATGCATTAGTTTGAAAGCACAGGTCTGCTGGTACTGTGCTACTATGGCTAGCTAGCAGACTAGCCCACTGATTTTAACAGTGCTGTGGCACTGAAACTGTTATTTGAGGAATGTCTTTTTACTCCGTCTAGTCTGAATAAATCTCATGTTTTGTATTTTCATGGGCAGGGTTTGTGAAACACTTTTTGTTTAAGGGACCCCTTTTTAATTAAAATTTCAAGGTGGACTGACTCCAACCAAATTTGTTCAGTCGAAAACTTACCGTTATATATATTCTCTAACTAGAAAAAATGACACATTACTAACTAGAACGCAGTAATGTGGTTTGTTTCATTAATTATAATTTGCCTGTTTTAACTAGAGCAGAGCTTGTGTATTCTCAGAGAAATTAAATGAATAAATGAAAACAAATGCCTCTCCCCCTATGACTCCTACTGTCAGAATTTGAGTCGTGTTGTACATCTACTTTCAAAACTTGCAGGGCGTGTAACCGCCTTACCTTCTACAGGCATGAGACTGATAAAATCCTCTTGTCTGTAGAAGACACAACCACAAACAGGTTTTTACTTATATAAAATGGATATTACACCCTCTCGTGTCAAGATTGGGTTGGTGGTGTTACCCTGAGTGTTGACGTGGTTTGGTACTGGTAATGCCATCTGCCGAGGGAGGACAGAGGTCACTGAGTTTAAGTGATCACTCCAGTCTAAATTTTAATTTTATGGTTAACTACTTCCTCCAAGGCCGTATGGGTTGTCCAGTAACTAAAGAAATGGTTTCTTCGCTGCATTCAGAGAGCATCCTGGCTCATGTATAATTGATGATTGCGTTGCAGATTCTCTCATCTCCAGGGCATCTCACAGTTATGCAACCAAACTTCTAGATGTTCACAGATGATGTGTCTGGGCCTGGAACTAGCAAGCTCCCGAGTCTCTCACCATTGAAGCGGACAGCACGGATATACTTGAGCAGCTTCCTGCCCCCTGCGACCTCCATCTCGGAGCATACTCCCTGCCAGCCAGGACACAGGTCTCTCAGCATGTGGTGTAGGGCATGGGCCATGGCGTAGACAGAGTCGATCACAAACTGTACCTTCCCTTCCTGCTCGTACTTCGAGTCGACCCCAATGCGTTCCTGACCTGGAGCAAGGAGAGGCATTTATACATTTAAGATAAGAGCTGCCACAGTTTTGGCTACATCCACCAATTCATTTTCTCTGGCAAGGAATTTAGCACATGACTTTGTTCCCCTAAATAAATCTGCTTAGCTTGACTTGTTTGTCTTCCCATTTATTATGCAAATATTTAATTTTTAAGTGCTTATATTAAAGTGGCAAAAAGTGAGAGTATGGCAGTGTGGCACGAGTCTAATTACCATGCGGTAATTACCAAGGTAATTACCAACCTGTTTTACCGGCGTGCCGTTCCTCAGTAGGTGCTGGAGTTTTGGAGCAGAAGCCCCAGGAGCGAGGAGTGAACCGCAGACGGCAGAGATGCAATCCCAGACCACGGGCAGACGGTAAAGCCGAACTTAAGAACCGCCACCCGTGTGTACTACGGTGAGTTTTTAGAGTTTCGCGAATGCTCTACTATATTGTTTTTGGGTGAACCCACGAGGGGGATCCCGGAGAGACGCTTTTGTTTATTTTTTTTTCCATCTTCCTCAGACCTTGGAGAATAAAAGCAAGGTCTACAAACGCATAATGAGAAAAAGCGAGTGTTTCCGGACATTTCCGAGCCGAGCACGTGTGCCGTACCACAGGCAGCATGACTGAGTAAATGGTATAGTCATTTCAAATTCAGTTTGCAACTGATTGCAACCCAAGTCCAATAAAGGACTGTATTTCCTAGCTTCCTCTGTTGTTTAATTGGCCTACTTTCTACATGAATTCAGCACATTGAAGCTTTGGGGTAAATAATTTAACCAGAGAGCCACGTTGGTGGCAGCCAGCTAAACATTCTCCTTTGTTAGGACGTCCAAACGGAGCACCAAAGCCCCTAATTGTCCCTACGACAATATTGTCTCGCTCTGCATTTCCCCCGCTCTCACAGATAGCACGCCTGAGATTCGGGACTTCATTCATTGCTGGCTTTATTCTACGCAAGTGACAAAACATTATCAGTCTGTTGCAGCAAATGACAAGGATATAAGAAAAGGGACTAATTTATGAGGACGTTTAACGATGAGGATATTTAATAATTTATTTTAATTAAAATGGCTGAGGAGTAGTGACATATCCCACAATGCAGCGCTATAATCCACTACTCTATTGTTAACATGGTTTTGTTAAAAAAAATAAATAAAATGAAATCAATGAGCCGAGTCAAGCCGTTATTCCGGCTATTTGTGAGGAAGGGATCAAACGTAAGGATGTGACTGGAACAACAGACACTCAGACAGAAGCTAAGCGGTGTGTTCCAGTCCTGAATAAAGAGATGAAGCTTGGAGAGAAAAAAAACAGCCTGTCAGTGCTATTATGCTCACTGGCTTTTCATCCCTCACCTGTCAGTAAAAATAGAGGTGAAGCAGGGGTCTGAGAAACAGAGATAAACACAGTGTGTATCAGCCATGAACAGATCAACGTGGGTAGTCTGACATAGGATCAAAGAGGTCAAGAGTAGGAGATGATGGAGATGATCATCCTGCTCCATGCACGTTTGTCTTACAGATCGCTGAAGAGAAAGTTTAGGTGCTTGCATGAACACAAGTACAAATAGACCAGATTTTATATTTGAATAATTAAGTGCCCAATTACATGTACATAATCATTAAATAAATACAGTTCATTAGCAAACTGCTACTATAACGACTTCCTTCCGTATTCCCTATGGTATCTCAGTTTAATACGTTTTTGATCCTCGTTCTTGTTATCATGGGGGAGTTTCTCTTCGCTCTCGTTCTGTCTGAGGAGTCCATCATAGAGGAGTGTCCCTTCACCCATGTTATGTCTAAGAAGTCCATTATGGAGGAGCATTTCTTCACCTTTGTTCTAGTCCTGAGGATTAACTGCAGAATAATTTTAAACCACGGTGTGCTGTAGCTTCAGGGGAATTGCTGTTTGTGCTTTATCTCACGTAGCTGTGGCCAATGAGTGGCAGAACCTAATTTATAAAGTTCAGAGCGCAAGGGAGTTTGAAGAATCTTTCCAGAAGCCGAGTGCCTGATGATAACCCATTCCATTACATCCCATCTGTGGGATTAGAATAGCCCTGCCGAGGTCGACTGGCATGCAAAGAGATGGAACCCTATCAATACTGCCATTTCATCTCGTTAATGAGGAAGACTCAGAAAACGAGCCAACCGGATAATGGACTAAATGGAAAAAGCCTATTAAAGTGAAAAGGAGGAAGAGAGGCAAAACCATCTTGAAACATTACCCTGAGTCCTCATCCTCCAGCAATTAATTTTCTTTATGGGTTTACTTTGAAAATATGAGCATCAATTCCTCTTGTTACTAAGAGGAGGAAGAGATTCCTGGACATACTTGGACAGGTCAGGCCACTGACACAGCTGTGTATTTAAGTGTTAGCCCCACCCCTAGCTTCTACCTGTGTCCTGCAGCTTCGGCCCCGCCCCAGGGTCATACCTGTGCACTTGCGGCTGGTGTCCTCCTTCTTTGAGGAGCTCATCAGCTTGCAGTCAAAGTTCTCCTCCCAGAACTCTGCAAACCATACGTTTCTCCTGTTGTTCTCCAGGGTGCGGGATGTAAAGTAGAGATCGAATCCTGGGAACAGACAGAGTCAAGGATCCCCAAATTCTAAACAGTGTTGCAATACATTTTCCATCTTACATATTGAAAAGAAAAGGGAGGATTTTAACCATTGCCTTTATCTGCTGTTTGGAGGCTCCAGCCTGTTAGCCTACAGATGGAGGTTTGGATACTTACTTTCCTCTGTCTCCATGAATTGTAAGTAGCACTTTGAATTGTAAGATCTTTACATTTCAGGTTTTTGCGCTGCAACAGCATCTCTGAATGACTTTGTCACATCTTTCTCTGTGATTTTGTGTTGTGCAGTTACCTTCCATCATTTTCTCCCGATTGAAGGCCCCCCCATGTGGTCAAACCATCGGAACGGTACAAGGAAAGACCTCAAAAGAATGCAGTGATTACACCGTGGTTTTTCAGCACTAAACGCTGGTCACAAATGGCAGTCTAATATCAGGCACCTCAGCTACATCCACGTGACTTCCACTACCGATGACCCTTTCCTCCATTTGGGACAGCTATAAGAAATGTAGGGCATTTGTCCCAAGAAATTAAAGACAAATTTGTCACCACTTAACAAACAAAAAAAAAAACTACAGTTACATGATAAAATGCTGAGAATAGCGTTAGCCACAAATGTTAAATGAATGCAAATTTGATTTATTATAAACTGTTAAATGTTACAAACTTTCACTCCCACTTCAAAAAATAGTGTCTCCTAAAATCCTACTTTGGTAGTTTGGTATACATTCATAAGTAGCAACATCCCAGGGCCTCAGTGAATTTAACATAAACACCCATCACACCAACACACACCCAACACATCCATCACACCCATACACACCCATAACATCCAAAACCGAAACGTTCAGGTGAAAGGTTCAGAGCTTAAACTGTTTTTCTGTGCTGGTTGATGTTCAGTGCTCAGGTGAAATGTTCAGCACACCCTGCAAAACCAACTCTTCAACATTAACCCTGACCTCAGTTAGCACACAACTCAAACAGAACTACTCATTCTCACGATGTTTGTGTAGTATAACCCCTGAGAGTGACTAAGACGTGCCCAGTGGTATTTGAAAATATACAGTTATTAGTTTTTACTACAAATGGGATTTTTGGGGATTGTGCTGTATTTTCTGTATTATGATGATACAGATGATTTGTGATTTGTGATCATTTATGATATTGTGCTCTACTTGCTTAGTTCTTGTAGTTCCACAATGTCACCGTCCAATTAATATGCCTGTTGTGGCTCCCAAGGGCGCTGGTTGTAGATCATTATAAAGCTGTGTTTTAAATAGAGAATTGGTCAATATGGCAAAATGTTAAAAAATGTGATGGGAATTTTTTATTAAGTAATCCATTACAGGGAGGCCTGTGTTAATAATTTACCACCAATAATATACACCAATGGCCATATGGCATCATGACTGGAGAAGAATATTATGACACGATGGTCGAAATTATCACAAGCTCCCAACTGGAGAAGAAAGAACATGTGAATTCACATTTGGTTTCTAAAACTTTTAAATTCCACAAGAGGTTCAATTCTGTCATGAAGATGTTCCTGTCAAGAGAGAAATAAATCCCTTTAGCAACTATATTAATTTACCGTCACTCTTACTAGCAACAATTTTCTATTGCCATCACTCCTACTAGCAACTATATTCTATGACCTACTTTCCATGTGCAGTAAGATACTCGGGACAAAGCTGCCAATGACTTTTGTTCAAGTTAATTTTTATAACAAAGGCTCCAAGTTAGGCTCCATAAACTGGGGCTGTAGAGGGATTTTAGACACACTTCTTTCGGTGATGGGCTGAGTTCAGTGAGACCTGGGCTGAGTTCAGTGAGACCTGGGGTGAGTTCAGTGAGACCTGGTCTGAGTTCAGTGAGACCTGGGGTGAGTTCAGTGAGACCTGGGGTGAGTTCAGTGAGACCTGGGCTGAGTTCAGTGAGACCTGGGGTGAGTTCAGTGAGACCTGGTCTGAGTTCAGTGAGA
>JAOYSI010073670.1:0-19586 GCA_025775065.1 Hiodon alosoides
CCCCCCCCCCCCCCCCCCCCCCCCCCCCCCCCCCCCCCCCCCCCCCCCGCCCCCCCCCCCCCCCCCCCCCCCCCCCGGGACTATACTCACTCATCTCAGGCTCAGCAGTAAGATCTGCCGTCACAAAGTTTGAGGGGAAGAGGCCCACCCCTTGATACGTTTCTCCTTTCCACCAGTTGGGGTCGCTGGGTAAGAGAAAAACCAAAAACCGAACCGGTTCGAGGACCTGCACTTAGAGAATGTCTTGGTTGGAGAAGGTGCTCCGGCGGAAGCGGGGAAGACGGCGACAGCGCCCTACCTGTCGTCCAGGACGGCGATGATCTCCCCGGACTTGAACGTCAGTTCGTTGTCCTCAGCAGCCTCAAAGTCGTAGATCGCCCGTACTTTCCGCCCCTCCGCCTGCTGGCTGGAGACCAGGCCGGAGGTGCTGGGGTACAGGCCAGAAAGGGGGGCCTGTGGCTGCCGCTGCTCCTTCAGAGACAACTCGATGGCTGGGAGGGAAAGGGGGAGGGGCATAATAAAGACACGCCCACCCACACCGCCAGCCTATGATCTGACAGACCTTTCTGGCTACTGGAAAACACATCTCAAAACGCTTTCCCCTAAATTTTCAAACGAGGGCCTCCGCCGGCACTTTACTCGACCAGCAGACGCTCTCGCCCAGATCGGCTTATGACAACTGCATCAGGTAAAGATCGATAAACGGTGATGGCTCGAGTGCATTAACAGCAGTGAGTCAGAAATCATCCTCATCAGCCCCTTATCATCCAGGTCCGTCCTACCTTTGGCCAAGTCCTCCTCTTCCTTTTTGATTGCAGTGGTAGAAGGGTCCTTAGCTACCAAAGCAGGGCTTGCTTTGGCTTGTTCTGCTGCCTAAAACAAATTCGATCTTTTAAATGGACTTGAATTAATCAACGCACTCCAAAAAGGTTGGTTACCCAGTCCGGTGCAGATACTTTAAACACAAAGAGTTTTTTTGTTTTTTTTAAAAGGCATCTGCCGACAAAAAGCAGTCCTCTGGTTTCATTGGCTCTCGGCGGTCAAAGTCGACACTGCGTTGCGGTTCATTACATCAAACACTCCCTCGTTTTTTCTTACTTTTTCAAATAGGCATTCTGCCGTTGCTAACCTTTGCAGGTACCAATCCCTGTGCTTCTCGGTGCACTAACGCAACCCCCAAACAGCAGGCGAGCACATAAGCACTGCAGGTGGCCCGGTGCCCCGGGATAGAGATTTGTCGTGTAGCCAACACACCTGTGAGCCGGCGGTGGGGAAGGACACCCCCTGCTCCTTCAGGTTCTTGATCATGGCGGAGATCAGGCTGAGCTGCGGGTCGTTCCGGAATTCCTCCGCCCACTCCACCATCAGAGCTTTCAATTTCTCACACACCTTCGGGTGACCCTGCAACAGCCAGTGACGATCACCCTCCTTTGTCATCATTCAACAACGACGACAATTCGGCAGCAATTTCTCCACCAAAAGCGCGCCGTAAGTAATATCCTCACTATTTTTTTAACACGGCGGCGTTCCTCAAAAAACACCTACCTTATTCAAGACATTGCTGACCTCACTTGCAAAATCTCTGGAGCAGACCTCCAGGTGGAAAATTTTTCCACAGTTGGATACACACGCCCCAAGCAGCTGCAGGATACAAGGACAGAGGAAAGGGCAGTCATGTCATTTGCATTGAGACGCAAACGTGAAGCTCCCGGGACCCGCCCGCTCTTTATGCCTTCCTGCTAGATAAGATCGCAGCCCCAGTCACTGCTCAGAGGAGGTTTGCGAAAAGGCAAGACAGCTTTTATGCTTTAGGCCAAACCTCAAATATTGGTTTGTGCCCAAAACAACAATTTACATATTTTTCTGGTGACCTTGTGCTCGCCACCGCGTTATTGGCTAGCCCCGAAACAAGACCGTTCAGGTCTTCTTCAACCACACCAATCTTCAACCAATCTTCCTAACCACAGCGTTTCCGTCCCCCCATGTCCATTGCTTACCGTAAGCGCTTGCATGGCAACGTGAGGGTCTTTGTGGTTCACTCTTCTCATCACAGCTCGGAGACATTCTTTAGGGCTGAAACACACGGGAGTGGAGAAGTTAACAACCGACCTCCGATTCAGATATTATCATGGTCTTTATCATTACTAAATTAGTACAATCGTTATTAGTTGCTCAGCAGAAAATTGTGTCACTGTCCCACTGCCTCTGCGCTTAGGCTGACCGTGGCTTCTCTCCAACCTGTGACGCACCACCAGCTGCCATGAACACTGGCGGCAACGTTGCTGCAACGTCACAGCAACGTTGTGAAAACTATGCCGAATATATGCGGACCCTTAACGTAGAGCCACATTCAACACATATTCCCCAGCACTACTGGGAACGCCAAACATGAGAAACTTTTGTTACTTAAACATGAGTTCACAGCGCAAAATTACCCTCCAATTACTGTGCTGTGGAGAGATTTCGTCTGCATATCCTTCAATATTGCCACGTTCTAGAGTTAAAAATTCCTAAGTTTATTTCTGGAGACTTATGAAAATGGGAAATTAACACATTGATAATTAATACAGTCTAAGCCTACAGGCCCTGTAATAGCTCTATGTATAATCTCCCCTGTAGTCCTGTTTTAAACACTCTATTGAAACATAACACCACCCTTACTCATCTCGCTGATGTACAGGCGTTTCAGTATCTTTAAAATGATTGCTTTTACTCCTGCGGCCAAGCTAACTCAAGCCATTATAAATAAAGCACCAGCACTTTGAAAACCTATTTTCGCCTAAATCCTGGTAAATACACTAAAAGTGACGTATACGTTATGGTTCTGCAAGGCATTGATTATCCATTTGTTTCAATTTAACTTTGAATACGTTGTTACCGGACTACGCATCTGTAACCTGCAATTATCAAGTCCCCAAACAGTAAATCGCTTACCGCACGCACACAGGCACGCACACACACACTCTCTCTCTAAACGTGCTTATGTCCTAAACACAAGATTAGCTCTGGGAAGGGGGTCACAATGCTTTTATCAGGTAGGCATTGTAAGCCCGTCATTTCCGGGATAGATACTTACACTTGTATAACCAAATCAGAATTAGGCACCCTGCTCTATATCTGAGAGGTCGTCTTCAGTTTACACAAATCTCAATCCAGTGTTGGGGGGGGGGGGGGATAATTTTAGAACATGCAGCAGAGCAGTTTTTTCACTTGACCCCTGTACTAGTATAGGGGCCCTGCCTGAGTGGCTGTCACTGCCAGAGCACACTCTACACTCTGCAGTCTACAGAGTTCACTCAGTACTGAGAACACCAGAAATGTTTGACCGCTTTGCAGCTGTAGGAATGTGCACAGCAAGCTATATGCTGTGGAGAAAGTTTTGTTTGAATAGTGAGTGAACAGCAGTAATGTTCCTGCCATTATAATTTACAACCGGGAATTTTCTTTTCTTAGCCTGATTTGGTGGGGTGGGGGTATGGGTAATTTTATGGCTCCACATTCCCCCTTAGGGGACACCGAGAGCAACCTGAAAGAGAATGTGGAGGACACTGTAAGATTTCTGAATTATTAATTTCGGTCATGTAGTCGAGCTCATTCTCTTACCAGCACACTTAATGGGTAAGAGAAGGCTCCTGTGTTGAAGAGATGGCGCTTCTAGCAGGTTCCAGACAGGGGAAACCTAACAGGGCTAATCAGGAAGCACGGTGCCCAAATGGACACAATGGAACAGATCCAGAGGATAATCATCAACTAACAAACTGCCCTTTCCCCCCCCCCCCCGGAGTAGCCCAACTGAGCTGATGCTAAAGCAAGGTGCTAAACAATTAAGCTACCGAGAGCTCTGTAGGAACGAAAACCAGCAGACATAGCGAGGCACCAGGAACAGGGTTGATAAACAGCACAACACAAAACTGTGAATGGCAATCTCAATAGGTTGTTTGAGGCACCCTTTGGCATGAGACAGTATTCGGTGCAAACCATGCCGCTTTACACTGATGAACGCACACTGTATTTATTGAGAACCATTCAATTTGTTGACCCCCCCCCACCAATAATCAAACTTGTGAGCGATTGCATTGGACATTGGACGTCATCCACTTTGAAGAGAAATACAAAACGCACATGACAGGAATTTGATGCCTCGTGTGAAACAGCCCTCAAGGGTCTTCAATGATTGGTGCGACAAAAAAAATGCTAGAATTAAGTGAAAGTGGAGCAAAAGACACAGAAGATGTGGAGCAAAAGCTTTCAAACCTACCTGAAGGATTATACCGCCTGCAGAATACAGTTTTAAGCACCCGTTTAGTGACAAATCTCGAGAAAACATGGGGCAGCGGGAACAAATTAAACCTACCCCGAGCGGGACTGCCCTACTTTGTCACAGATGTCCAGTATCAGGCCCCAGTCCTCAGCTGTGTTCATCTCACTGGTAGCTTTTTCTGCAGAGAAAAACAAGGGTGTTTAGCATGGAAATAACATTTTTAAAAAGATGAGGTGAGACGTTTAGCCCAGCAAGACAGAAGCCAACAGAGAGAGGAAGGAAAAACACACACGGGACACAAGATCAGCTTCCAGTATCCCACACTGTAGCCATTTTCAGCTGTATAACTATTTTCAAGCTAAGCACGTCACAGTGGATAAGCAAATGCAACTCTGCCCAAACGACAGACAAGCGTGCAAGGGACAAAAGAAAACACCAATGTAGAATACAATTGTAACAATGGTGACTGTAACGCAGAAACAGAGACACCTAAAATGTTTCAAGAAATCAGATAAGAGAAAAAAAAAAAACACGATATTCAAATGCATTAACGACACGGGTCCCAAACTCCACTCCTCACCTGCACACTGCCTTATACCTCACAAGTAAGAGTCAGTATTTAGATTGTAAATAATCTCATCTGGCCTGTCCATTTTGTGTAAAGCTGACTAGCCGAGACGTGGAGAGAAAACGGGCAGATACCACGGCTAGCAAGATCTGGGGTTAGAGTTCCTGCATTTAAGATGAGCAAATTATTTTCTTTTGACCTCGCCTTCGCTTTCAAGGGCTGAAAACGCCAGGCAAGCAATGGGATGTTTCAGTGGGCTTAAATTAAACGCAAGTAAAAAGCCACCTCAACTCAAAGGTGATTAGGAGAAGTAAAGAAAACACTTCGCTTGGTTAAACACTTCACTCCAACGTTAATAAATAGCCAAGTGTCTGACATATCCCATATGTAATTAGCCAAGTATTAAAGCAACATTTAGCAAACGGGTTAACTTAACCATCCATTTAGTTAGAAATGAAGGGAACTAAATTATCCCACAGCAAACTGGTCCTAATGTCAGAGGGATCTCATTAAACTACAACTGTGAACGCATAAAACTCCAGTCAAAGTAGTGCCCTAAACTGCATCAGAAAAATGATTCTATAGGGAAGTCAAGGCCTGAATAACAGTCTGCACCTTCGCTCCTGATATTCCTGTAATACACCGAAGTCTTGAACTAGCACTGGTCTCTATTCAGATTCCGAAAACAGCCTGTGTTTGTCTAAACGCCTTGAGATGATGTAGATCTCACGGTTTGTTAACGCAGTGGCATGAAGTGTAATGGTATTCTAACTTTATTATCTGAAAGCACGTGTCAGTCTCTATGGACAAGAGGGTCAGCTAAAAGAATAAAATGTTATGTAGCAGACAGTAAAATGTTGCTTACAGTCAGCGAACTAACAAAGCGAATAAATTAAAGCACTGCCAACTCATTTCTGATGTTAACAACTTCTAGTTGGAAAATACATAATTCCTATAAGACTTTGGTATGGAATCGTGTAAAATTACAATATTAAAATCCCTAGACACTTCTTTTGTGGTGGGGGGGAACCGTTAGCTCGCAAGCTAAATTGTCAGCTATCCAACCAAGGGAGCAAGCTTCACAAAATCAAATGGGATAACGGCTTCGGTTATATTCCTAGCTGGTAGTATATTTTATAACTAAATGGACAATATTTATAATCGGTTTTATTACTATACGAGTATTTAAACCGTGCAGTGAAATAGAACATTAAAGAGTGAAAGCTGAAATCCCCCCCCAAGCGTGAGAAAACAAAACAAAGCCGGCGCGTTCGGGCATGTCATAACTCACCCACATCTTGATCAAATGGATTGGATGTAAATAGCGGCATTGCAGAAATCAGAATAACAATACCGTCCTCTCTAGACTCGCCTTATTCTTCCGTTAGAACTTAATAAATAAATAAATAAATATATATATATACATAAATATAAAAACAGACAAGCTCAATATTCAGACAGTCCTGCAGCAGCGACAAAGCATTCTGGGAAACGGGGTGTCTCTGTCGGCGCCTGGTCAACTGTATTAACTCGCCAAGTGTTAGCCAGCCAACTATATTAATATATTCTGCCCTGAACAAACTATAGTTGATATCATCTTTAACACTTTCACAATGAATTGGGTTCCTTTTTTTCAAACCCTAGTTCACCGCGTGTCCGTGTTCTCACTCTATAGCGGAGCCGCTGAAATCCTTATTTTTCCATGATTTTTTTTTTTTTGTAGTCAGGTGACTTGATCAGATGACGGTGCATAGTCAGATTTATTGCTGTGGGATATATACATTTTAGAGCAAGCCGAACTTTCTATTAAAGAAGCGCTCGAAGTGTTAATTTTATAGTTTAATGCTTGCTGTTATTTTCATAGTTGTTTAAAAATAGCTATTACAGATCTTTATGAGTAGGGAAAATTTGTAATTAGGCCATCCGATTTTATGTCTAGTGAGGACGTTATATATTTATAACTGTTCCATTGGTGTCTGCAAAAACGACGCATCAAACCAGTAAAATTTAAAATAATTATGCGACCATTTAAATCATATTGCAACTGTTTTGACACACCACTTTCAAGGGTAGACTGCTAAGGGCAATACAGCCAACAGGTAGACTATATATTAATTTACGTGTATCTAGTTTAAAGTAACGTTATAGTAGTTTTTGCATACTCGTGTTTTGGGAAACATCCCATTGTTTAGAAGTAAGATTGTGAAATACTACTGCGCCATTTCAAATCAAAATGTTTTGAATGATGTACAGTTTAATCTAGGCAGTAGCGTTTAGTTTTGCATGTAAATGAGTTCATATTTTCTACCTAAAAAATATACTAAATTAGCTCAGTTGTAACAAAGAAAAACAAGTACAGTTGAAAATGTGAAGTTGTATATAAAGAATATTGTTTTCAAGAGGGCTCAAAGGACTGTTATTTCCAGTTCCAGTTTCCAGTTCTTCGGAGTATTATGATATTTGTCCCAAAATATTAAGCTAGGGGGCGGTATGCTCCTCTCCTATGTTTTCATACTTAAGTGTGACAAAAATTGGAGGCATTCTGAATATGTGTACGGGAGAATTTACAAATTAATCTATGCTAGCTAATGCATTGTTTTTGCTTAACCAATGACGGACTGTACTGTGGTCAAAAACTTACTAAAGGAAGACAAATTTTATGGTAAAGTCCAAATTTAATGGAAAGTCAATTTAGACCGCAATTATTTTTATTATGTTTTATTAGTTACATATATAAATATCAACTTCTCAATATTGAGAGTATGTTTGGCTAATTTGCTTTAAATGCGGCACTTAGTTGCTAATGAGGCTTTCTCGCGTGCTGTCAGGATGTGCTAGGGACCTGTTGCAGCAATAGTCCCGCGAGAAGGGTTCTGTGGCTACATGGATGGATGACCCCGCTGCTCTCGGCTCCAGCTGTCAGCTGTGCTCTTGCTCCTTTTCTGACTTCCCCACTCTGTCCCCGGTACCATGGCGTCCAGTGAGGAGGACGGCTCGGTTGAGGAGAAGGAAAACAACAACAGGAAGAGAACCAAAAGTGTCCTGGTTACGGCATGGCTCGCATTCTATAACATTACCATGACGGCCGGGTATGTAATATTATTGTTTCTGTTGCTAATTATTTATCACCTGCCACTCCCTTCGGCAAATGCACCGTAGCAGCAGTACGGGCGAGCGTGTGTTGCCGTTTATAGCGGACCACATTTCTGAATATGCATTAGGTTGCCCTGCTCGGCGTTAAAGCGGGTGGATATTAAGTAGAAACCAGTGCATATTCATCGTGTGTACTTGAATAGGTCCGGATAAGTTGTTCTTTTGTTTCGTTTAATGCTGTCCAACGAGAGTAACGGTGTAGTCTGTATGGCCCCCAAGAAAGTTATGCCTTTCCAAATACGGTCGATTATACGGTGTCAGCGTCATGCCCACTATCTCGACAGTTGCAGTGATAAGTATAGACAGTAGTCTGACACTGGAGCTCCGATTTGGGAGAGCGAAATGCACAATTGGCAGATTTTTATAACTTAAGAAGTTTGTCCAGGCTTAAATAAGAACGGGTTGTAGTTGTAGACAACTGTAACTTCTAAACTCGTTATTTAAAAACCGCGAATGTTAATCGAACAGACTGCTTAAACGCCGCTGACCGTTAACTTTGATTAAAACGCGGTCATGTATATATAGATTTACCAGACTTAGCTAGATGCAGTGAAATCTAGTTTTTTAAAAATAAACCCTTTAAAAAAAGAAAAAATTGCACGTGTGGGTGTTTGAGAATTTTTGCTAAGTCTCCCTGTTCATGTGTTTTTTCAGCGTGTAACTATAAATCATATTTAGATTACGGCCCTTCTAAATTCAGCGTTGGCTGCATGAACAGTGTATAGCCATTTAAATTAATTCATTTTAAGGTATATCGGTAAATTGGCTCGTAAGATTAATTCTAGGCCATTGCTATTTAATTGTAGCTATTAGTGACATTACACGACAGTCGTGATAATCTAAGGAGGTTTCGATTTACCATAGTACACAGACGCACACAAACCTTGTAAATCTCTCATTGGTACGGTGTTTGTAAGTGTATCCGTTTGCTACTTTAAACGCCGGCTGATTGAAGGAAAATGTGGACCAGCTCACCAATGGATCTGGTCGTTCCGTTGTGGATCTGTTTTTATTTGGTGGGGGAAAAAACAAAAATACCGCTCAGTGAAGTACTCCTAGAGCTAACCGCATAGCCAGGCTACTTAGGTTAAGTGTTTCAAAATATTATGTATCAACATATACGACATATAATATACAGTAGTGGTTATAAATATATCCATCTCGATTTATCTTAAAATATTTGGGGCTAAAAACCAATGCTGGGTAACGTTCCTAAACCCTTGTATTTTGATGGTTGATTTTTATAGTGTGCACACTAACGCGGCTTTCTCTAAGGATCTGAGAAAGCTGGATGATGAGGAAACAATGTTTTGGACCGCAAGCATCACATAACTGGGGGAGAATTCCGTGTTATTTTTGCGTCCCTGCATGTATGGGGTTTTAAAATTTTTATTTAATTAAATCGACGACAGAGAACACATGGTAGCTCTACGATTTATTTTTGCGCACAGATGTGAACTTACATAAACAAACACTGAGCGTCCCACTGATCACTTCACACTGAGAACATACATGGTGACTGTCCCCCCAGCATGATGCGTTGTATATACAGGTGGTGGCCTCATTGAATAGTTCACTGACTTACTACAGACTTTGTGCTGCAACGCGTTGTCTACCGGAAAAATCGATCAGCTGTTCTTTAAAACAATTAATAACAAACTGAGTTTTTGAGATGTTTGGATTGTATGATGCGTAGTATTTCAGAGTGAATCTTACATCCTGCCATCAATTCCTGGGGTCAGTGTACGTGGTGTGTCATGCAATTGGGTTGCCGGTGTGGCACAATTTTACTTGGTTTCATTTATAATACATACTTTTTTTTTAACGAAATTTGACGGATACAACGGTAAAACTAATAATTCAGGTTCTATCAATCAATTTATTTTTATAAACCGCTTTTCACTCCATATCACAAAGACGCTTGAATTCCGTTTGATTCAGCGTCAATGTTGGTGCTTCTTCGAAAAATATTTAACCGGGCTATCCCAAACGTGCCAAACCAGTGTGTGAAATTCATACAGTATTTATAGCCCTTAAGAAACCATTTTAGGGGGCAGAGAGGGGAGAGACTGCAGAAAACCAGGGTGATAATAGTTTTAGGAGATTGGTTAAACACAATATATAATAGTACAGAAATTAAATCATTTCCATGACTTAGAGGTAAAAAAAAAAAATCAATGCTAATAATTACATGTGTCTGAAATATCAGTAAATTGTTCTGTGTAATTTATTCTGTTTTGGACAGGTGGCTGGTCTTGGCCATTGCAATGATGCGGTTTTACATACAAAAAGGGACACACAGGGGTCTCTACAGAAGCATATCAAGGACACTCAAGTTTTTCCAGACTTTTGCATTACTTGAGGTAAGCTTATTTCAGAAAGTGTGGCAGACAAAAAACAGTCCTGCATACTTATTTTTTTATACTTTTTTTACATTAAAATAAGTGGAGAGATTGTGTGTATGCACGTACTGAGCAACGATTATATCAATATCCGTGCATGAAACAGGTAGGAAATGTGTAGTGGCTTGTAATGCAAAAAAAAAACCCTACCCTGCATAAGGATGGTGACATTTTAATACATTATACATTATATAGTTTTATACAAGGCAACCCCCATCCTGGCATGATCTATGTGGTGCAAAGCAACAAATTAAGGGGAACCGTTCCAGTAGGACGTTGCAGCCTTTGTTGGCACATGCGATCTTTGGAGCGTGGGAACTCTTTATTGGCAGGTGGGCCATTGGTTGGGGTCCAGGCCTTATGTTGCATGGTGGTTCCGTTGCACTTGTGATTTATTTGTTTGTAGGTGCAACGACCCGGGACAGTGTTAAGCAGAGTGTCCCCCCCACCCTTTTTAAAATTGGTGCTGTGCCGTCCAATCAGAAAGGAAGAAAAAGTCAAAGAATGTATGTGAGGAGAGTTGTGCCCAGATGGTCCTTCCATCTAGACCTGTTTAGGTTCTGTTGTGGTCCTAATGTGGCGTTATTATGCTAATATGGTGACATTGTATGTTACCTGAAAAACGAGTGAAGTAAGAGTAACAATTTTGTCAACTTCTATTCCCAACGAACGGGCGTTCAAAAAGAAAAAAATTTCGTGGGCTGCAAAAGTTCATTCTCTGCAACGTTAAAAAAAAGATATTGCCTTCCTGTAATCATTTTGTTATCATTTTGAGCTTCTGATGTCTTGTCTTTCAGGTCATCCATTGTGCTGTTGGTATGTATATGTGCGGTGTTTCCTCGTCAAAACCATTATCATGATCTTTTCATGTCATAAAAAAAAGTTCAAAATGTTGTTTGCTTTTTCTTTAAGGAATGGTGCGTACCTCTGTGATCGTGACCGGGGTCCAAGTGTGTTCAAGAATATTCATGGTTTGGTTTATTACTAACAGCATTAAACAGGTGACTCTTTTTTTTTTTAAACTTTAAATTGTCATTGTTTTTGTGTTGAGCAGTTTTGACTCCAGTCATAACTCGAACACAAAAATGATTTGCTATTTGATTTGATTTTCTAATAACCTGGTGTGCAGCATAAAACTGAAAGTAAAATATGGTGCATTTTTAGGAAAGCCTGTCAAACAGTATCTACAGTTAAGTGTCATTAAGTTGCCATCATGAAATCAATGTTTTTGGGTACACCTGGGGGTTAAATAATTTGTAGATATTTTTAAACAGTGAAGATTGACGCTGTCTAGAATCATCCGTGTGATAGCAAGCTTTACAAATCTATGAAGCGACGACGGGTTTCCTGTAAGCCCTTGCGCGCGAATTAGCGTCTAAGTGAAAAACTACTAGGGCTATGTTTACTGGAACAACGCTGTGTGCGTGTGAGGAAACGCTTGGTTAGCCTTATCCACTCTATCTTTTGCCTGTATTCCCTCTTTATTTTCCCATCGACTTTTATTGGAAGATCCAGAACGAGGAGAGTGTTGTCCTTTTCCTGGTCGTGTGGACGGTGACAGAGATAACCAGATATTCCTTCTATACATTCAACCTGCTCAACCACCTGCCGTATTTCATCAAATGGGCAAGGTGGGCGGTGTGGGGGTGCTGGTTGACTAGTGGTGATGTTTAGTTTTTTTTCCCCTTGCTTGCACCACCTGTTACAACCACGCAGGGCATGCACTAACAAACTAGAGGCGGGATTAAATCAAAGCTTTGGCAGCCTGCTAATTGTGCTTTAGAAGTAGTAGTAGTAGAAATTGCACAGTTTACATAAATTCAATAGCGTTTTATTTTCTGAGCAGAAGAAGCTATGTAAAGTGCGATTAGGGAGTTGCCAAAGTTCAGTTTGGGGCCCGGCCCAGGTTGCAATCAGTACACCTACTTATCCAAAGCAGTGATGTGTTAACTTGCCGTAAGTAGAAGTCTGCATGACTTTGGATGCTTGGTTTTGTGGAAATTAAAGTGGTTTTCACTGTAGTGGTCTGCCTGCTCTTGAGTGCTGGCCCTTTAGCTACAGCGTTCAAATTCAACAAAAACCTTTTTTGCGATTCATATCAAAGCAGATTAAAAAGACGGCTCCTTTATGAAGCTTTGCTTGATCGAGGCAGATGCAGATGACCGCATCAAAGCCAGTTTTTTAATGTCTTTTTTCATTGTCTTTTTGAGGAGCAAAAAAGACCAGAATCCCCACTGACCCTTTTCACAAAAATGTCTGCACCTGCCGCGACCTAATAAAGCCAGTCAGATCTAAAATGCAGAACCAGAAGACAGTCGCTATGGGTACCAGATGCTCGCGGGAGGTCATGTGATACTATCGTGCTTTTAATGTGATCCCCGTGGCTCATTTTCTCTGTGGTTGTTTTTGTTTCGCTCAACTTTTCTGCATGTCAGTTAACCTTTTTCTAACCTTGTCCAATATTCCACGCGCAAACAAGCGGGCACAGTGTTGTTATGGTGGCGCAACTCATATCCAAAACTTCATGAAGAAATAACCCAGGCATAAATGTATGAATTAAAATATAATGCATTTTTAATATAAATACTGGTTGGAAATTGTTATCTCCTGCCTAGATGTAGATGTACTTTGCCCCCCCCAAAAAAAAGTAAAAAAACTGCTCAAATCAATGTTAACATTGTTAATATAGAACAATAGCTCTATAATTACTTATTCAGAGGCGGAGACTTGAACATATTACAGTTGTACACATAACATATTTGTAGGATAAGTACTGAAGTTACTGAAGATCTAAGAAACGTCTGTGGAAACAATGACCTGACTGTGTCACACAGACGATTCATGGTAACCTATATGTCCTTAAACGGGGCAGGAAGCTTAAATAAAGGTGATTTCCACTTTTTGGCATTTTTTCCCCCGGTCCTCTCCTGTTGCATTAAGGCCTAGGGCTTAATGTCGTCCTCTCTGAGTTCTGAAGGGTTCCTTTAAGTTGGGAAGATAAGACCGGCTCCCGTGGGGGTTTCATGTTCAGCTGCTCCCATTTTAAAGACCATCTGTTTTTGGGCATGGAATGCTTGCCCAACATTTCTCTCACATCCGTCGAAATGCTTCCCCCCACCCCAACCTCCGCCACGTTCTTGAGTAAATAGAAGATTCTTGTGTCTCTGCCTTGCTAAGTATAGGACTCCTGATGAGAGAATTACGGGGAGCGTTTCAGTTTGTAACGAGACGGAGTTGGTTTGTGCTAATGCTAATGATGCCTCGGTTTCAGCTTATTCAACGAAAGAAAGAAAAAAAATACCCTAAGGAATTGATATGAGGGCTGTGCCAATAGCGTTTCTTAAATGGCTATGTGAGCGCAGAGCGCTCAGTACCGAGCACCTCAGGGCAATTTTGCTACCCCCATCCTGGTTGACTGTAGTTATACAGACCAGTAATTAAACTAAAGGGAGGCATCTGGCTAGCTAATTTTCCCGAAACTTTTTTTCAAACCATAACCAAGTTTTGATGGTACTAACTTGTCAGCTGAAGGTTACCCTCAAAGGCCTGTCCAGTTTGTTTTTTCCGATACCCGATGTGAATACCTAAAAGTAACTCCAAAACAAGCGTAAGAATCATGTGTAAACTAGCTCGGAAATGCTTTCCACAATCACACGATGATGCAGCGGAATTTAACAATGTTTTCAATTTTTTCCATCTTCATTTTCTATATTAAAGAAATTCCAAACCGCGGACATTGATTACAGGCCAAACATTGTAGTCTGTGTACAATAGTCCACTTCGTTAGATGAGAACTTACCCAACAAAAAAAAGTGTCGGTATTATGAAAATGTCTCTCACACACCAATTTCCCCGTTGTGACCACGTTACACTGAGCAGGCCATGCAACACTGCACAGGGATTCATTTGGTGTCAGAAAGGTCCAAAAGCCCTACCAAAACAGGGGTTCAGTGGGCCAAACGAACAGCGGCGCGTATTTTGACTCTTTTTTTTTAATCAACGACCAACCCACTGCATTTGCATCCTGTGTGTGAGACCAGCTTTCAGCCTCGCTACGGACCAGAAACTTTCGGATCTGTGTGCAGTATCGAGGTATCCCAGTGACGATTGCCTGTTTTTGACCTCTGCCTTGTCCCCTTTTGTGTCCCTTTAGATACAACATGTTCATCGTCATGTACCCGCTCGGGGTGGTTGGTGAACTCTACACTATCTATGCTGCTCTGCCATACGTTCGGAGGTCCGGAATGTTCTCTCTGAGACTCCCCAACAAATATAATGTCTCTTTTGACTATTACATCTTCCTCATCATCGTCATGCTGTCTTATATCCCATGTAAGAGTGTGTATATGTATATGTATATATATATATATATATGTGTGTGTGTGTGTGTGTATATATTTCATATTCTGAGATGACAATGCCAGGTTTTGCTACATAGAAACAGTACTGTTTGCTTACAAGGTTTTCTTTTTGACTTGATGTCGAAAGCACTGTAGTTCTGTGACAGCTTTTATGAATGTAAGCATACGTTGACTGTAGTGGTCAGGGGCTCTCTGGTGCTCGATAAATACGCGAAGGCACTGAGAACAAATGGCCCGGGGTGCTGGGGGAGGTTCCCCCTCGCTCGGACGGGAGGCTTTAAGTGGCCGTCCAGGGTTTAGCACGTTGCGTTCTCTTTCATGTATATCATTTGAGATGGCAGTGTGTGTCATTGTCCACCCAACCCTTGGTTTGGCCTCTGCACTCCGAAGCTCTTTGTTTAATGGAAAGATGGAAGTTCCTAAGGGCAGATTCCTGGCTCAGTGTTTTGTGCTGAACTGACACGACGGCAGACAAGAAAATCCAGATTCTCAACCGTGTCTCCTTTGCTCCACCAGTGTTCCCGCAGCTGTATTTCCACATGCTTCGTCAAAGGAGAAAGGTGCTCCACGGGGAGGTGATAGTGGAGAAGGACGAGTGAAAGGGGCCGGGCCGGGCCTCCTCTCGGGATAGCACAGAACTGTACAGGCTGACCCAACACCCCGCTACCCTCTTGGGCCAGCGAAGCTGTACAGCTAAGCCACCCACCGCTGAGGAGCCTGAGTAACAAGATGGCACAACAGGAATTAACAGCTCTGCATGAACTGTGCTGGAATTTTTATTTTATTTTATTTTCTTCTGCAGAACATCGGTCAGACTCATCACCCACATACTGTACAAGTAATGAGAGAGAGGGCGGGTAGAGCTGTTCTGTTAGCTGCTTGTTTTTGTTTTTTCAGCCCGAAGTTTATATTTTAATTATTTTGCAACACAGACTTAAACAGGCAAATATGAAGAGAGATAATTTTTATATGCTTAACTCCTGCAGTATCTTGAATAGACTCGTTTGTACCTCTGACTAAACCTTAAAATGCAGTAAAATCTAAAATGACCTTTTGGCCAGAAATTAAACCTTTGCCATGCTTGTGCAACCTTACAATCTGTTTTTTCTCTTAATGACTGAAACTATTTCAATAACTATCAGAAATACAAACTGCAAAAGATTTAAACAGGCCTGTTTTTATGTATACCTTTTTAAATAACGTATATATGACAATAGTTCTATACAAGTAATGGCTGTGTGCAGTGGTTGTATACTGGAATAACAGATTGTTAGGAGGTACACACGTTAAAATTGTGAAAACAACAACTTCTGCCTCTTTGCTTTACTTACGTGCAGTGTTTACAAGACTCAATCAAACTAATTTAACAGAGTAGCATAGGTTACACACAGAGTATGCCTTTAAATACAATGCAGCAACCTTCTTACAACCTTCTTACAACATTGTAATGGGATTCGGTCAGATCTACCCTCCAGAATCGTTTGTAGGAGCCCTTTAAAAAAACGGCTATTGGTACTGTGTAATGAACCGTCAGCTTATTACCGACCAAATAGTGGGAATGATTTTTGACCGAGGTTCGAGGGTCTGTTTAAATAAGGAGCAATGGTGAACCGCCCAAAAGTCTGTATCCCCGAGACTGAATTGCTGAATCTACACGGATTCAACCCCTCTCCCGCACGTGCGCACACACACACACAAACACACACACTTTATGTACATGTATTTATAAGCACCTTACTGCGTATAGGCTACCGATTTTTAATTTTAACTTTTTTCCTAAATTTGGTTTGGGTCAACAAAGAAGGACCGAGTTTGAGGTACCCTCTACTCCGTGTAAAAGGTGCTACTTTTAAATAATTGCAATCTTCTGTGCAGCTGAATGAAAGGATTTGTAGCTTCCCTATCATTTCAATAAGACGTTTAGTGTTATGGAAAATGACAGGCTTACGATGTGAAGATTCAATAAATGTGAATGGTTTTGCACTGCTTTGTGATTCTACAGTGTATTCAACCTTTGAATCAGGGCTGGGAAATGAAATAATAAAAAATACATTTCAATGCAATTTAAACACTACCTTTTGTATTTTAAATGTTAGTTTTTTTTATGTTACCTTTTGTGTTTTAAAGTTGAATGTGGTGGGACGTTGATGATTCACTGAGCCTTTTGAGAATATGCACAGCATTTTGCAGACCTGAAAACCTGGAGAATATTTACAGGCACTGAATTCATAATCGTCTTGTATGTCACATTTTACAGACTGGTTCCTTTTGTGGACCATTTTGGAATGTTTACATGGCAACAAACAAAATAACTTAATCAATTTTGTATTTCCTAATCAAGGTAATCGATTAATGGTCTTGCTGGTGCTGTGCACTTGGGTCTAATTTATCCTCACCAGAACGTGTCAGTGATACTCTACGGGATGGATATAACTTTTTCTCAAATGCACTTCAGACTCGCTGTACACCGGGTGGGCACTTCACAGCCCTGATTTTCATGAAAATTAGTGTTCCAATTAGTGTTAGCAGCCAGTTCCGAGGGTAGTAATAGGTTCACGATGTATTCGATACACTGTGTACGACTTGCAGATTTAGGAATGCTTAAATGTTTATTTTAGTGTTGGGTAGCTGGCTATTCATGGTCTCCTAAAAAATGGTAATGAAAAGCCTTTGCATTTCCGAAATTTTTAGTCGTTTACTGAAGTTGCAAACTAACTTTGGAAGGGGAACTATCAGACGCCCCCCTAGGCCTTAGTGAACAAAATCATACCCAAGGATACAGCCCACGATTTCACTGTATACAGCATCAGCGTATAATATTTTGACTTAAAATTCTACACAAAGTATCGTAATACCACCTAGTGGGTAAACTGTTTAATACGAGTTGCAGAATGGACTGCGTGTGTGCCGGACATCAAGATGGTCGGGGTGTTATGTAGACTGTATACATTAAATAACTGTAACGTCACTAAAATTCTATGATCTATGTTTATGATGTTTACAGCGACCTAAAAGTGGATCAAGAGATTTACAATTCAGATGTGGGCGTAATATGTGGGATTGGTCATGTTAAAAATTTTGTGTCACCTTAAAGCTCTCTGGATAGGTGTCAAACAAAGGATTTGAAGATCAACAACTACTTGTGGTTAACTTCAACATCCTCAATCGAATGACAGTTATATATAGCCCGTTTGCTTATCGATTGTCAGCCAATATACGATTAATTTATCTTTTAAACAAATAAATTACTAAAGATGGATATGAATAGTATATTAAAATGCGTTAATGGCATTTGGTCATAGTACCTTCTTTATCCACCACTACTACACTGTAACGGAGATGCCACTTAGCGACGATCCCTGCCGATTTTACCCGCCGGTGCTCAGGGAGCGTTCTCCCAATTGTGCTTCCCCAGTCGCAGTTGGTTAACGGCTTGATTTGGATTCGTTACGCCTGGCTGACTTTTCATTTTATAGGATTTAAAATTGTAGAATTTATTTCCCAAACATTAAACTAACGTCAACTGGAACTTCACACTTTTAAATGTCTGTTTACCAACACACTGAGCATGAAACAGCTCTCTTCAGTTCTCACGTTTTCCCCTCGTCCACGCCACAGTTAAAGTGTCCTTACGAGGAACAAAAAGAGAATGAACTTTCGTGCTCAGTTTTATGCGTTTATTCTTGTGTGATTTACTGCGTTGTGGGTGAATGAAGCTAATTTAGATTTTCTGTCAGGAGGTCAGTTTACCCCCCACCACCACCACTCCCACCACTTTACCCAACAAAGTACCAAAAACAGGAAATGTAAATTCCCCTGAGCGTATTAGAATGAAATGTCTGATTTGGTCGTGTAGGCAGAGGTCAATTGTGTTTTGTCTGTACAGCTTGTAAAACACATCTCATTAAAATTCCACAATCATACATTTTTTTTTTTTTTAAATCTTTTACATTCAAAAATATTGTAGGAAATGTAAACTTACACAACTTTTTAAAATCAAACAAATGCCTTTTTTTACTTTGCCTTATACTTTTAATGTATATATATATATATTTATTTATTTAAATTCATGAATATAATATAGCTATTTATAGCCAGACAATGCTTGAGGTTTAAAAAAAGGCATTCCTCAAGGATAACATAACAGGGCCGTATTGGTCAGCCTCAACCACATTTACAGAGAACTATCAGTATTACATAAAGGCATCTTGTCATTTTGGCCAAGTTGTACTATTTCAGTGACCTGGAATGTCATTTTAACAAAACATACACTAAGAAAAAAAGAAAATGATAAAATGTGATTCATTTCATTTCATTTGCAACTAATTAACATTATAAGTTCAACGTGCATCTTGATTGTCACAGGGGCAGGACTGCGTCCCCGGCAAAACGGGGACATCTCTTTCAGAGATTGAGTGAGTCCAGTCACAGGGAAAGGCCCCAAGTTGCAGAAAGGGTTATGATGTCGGGGCTGTGATTTTGGCCTTCCTTTCGACTGCATGAAACGTCTCTTTTTTTTTCCTTCTTTCCGTTGTTGGCAAAGCAAAGGTGCAGGACCGAGGCCTGTAAAACGAATGGCAAAACTAGATGCACCTGGTAAGGATGTCATCCCCACTCCAAGCCTTTCTCTCTCTTACACAGACGCTATAATTCTGGATCTGAGGGGACACAAGCAGGCAGGAAAAAGTCAGCATTTCTTTTTCAGAACAGTTCTATAAAATATTAAAATTTAAAATCTTCATCACAGAAGGAGTGTTGTGAAATTAACGCTGCCAGTTTATATCGCAATTTTCTTCAGGGCCGAACAGCAACCTAGCAACAAATCTATCATCTCTCCAAGA
>JAOYSI010073671.1:0-13709 GCA_025775065.1 Hiodon alosoides
AATTTTATATATTTTTCTATTTGTTTTATATTTTTTTTCTCTCTCATATATATTAATATTTCTTATTATATATAGAGTGAGATAGAGAGAGAGAGAGAGAGAGAGAGAGAGAGAGAGAGAGAGAGAGAGAGAGAGAGAGAGAGATGGTGATAAATCGTCCCCAATTAATACTAGGTGAACATTACATAACATTTTGCATTTCTGGTGATTTAATGCTTTGTGTACGTTGTGCAATTAACATACCCTATCTGATGTATCGTTCTGTAGAATGTTTTCTTCATATTTCATAGGAAGCTGTAGGATGCTTGCATTTAATTTATTTTTACACATATCTGAATAAAAACTTGATTGAATAATTTAAATGGTCTGTCTTTCTATATTAATGCTAAAGAAAAAATAAATTAAAACTTCCACAGCAAATATGACATTTCTATTTGTAAATTCCACTTTTATATCAGTTTTTTTATCACAATCTGAAATAATTAGTTTACACAAAATGGCACTAGATTAATTTTGAAATCATTTCCATTGCTAAAGGTAATAAACGTAATTTTAAAAGGCATAGCTATGTTCATACGCAATGCATTACCCTTCAAAATGTCTACATTATTACCAGAATTGGACATATTTGTTTGAATATAACATTGGATGCATTCACAGACAGTACCACTAAAATTAGGCACCCAAGAAGATATATTGAAAAATAATAATAAATTGTATCTGGAAGCTTACAGTAAAGGAATGATAAATCATTGTTTTACTTTTGACTTCAAGTTTTTTTCACATTTCGGTCTTAATTAAAGCATGTGACTTTAAATTAAATGCATTATAACTAATCCGACTGACCTCAATACTTGTATTGTTTATTTACACGGCTAAATTTAGTTTTTACCTAATTTGCAAATCCTCTTGGCTTCTGGCAGCATACGTGGAGGTTGCGTAAGTATGACAGGGCTTCGTCTAACGACCAAGCCCTCTGCAGTCTCCTGCGATGCCTCAGAGAACGCTATTTATTCAGGAGCCGAGACATACTTGCTCCCGGCCCTCTAGGGGCCGTCTCGTCTCTCAGCAGTCCTTGGGCGGCAGGTGTGAAATGCATATGTCCCGCTCTCTGGGATTATACCATACACGGAAAAGCTTTCACACGCTTCACTTCTCTGTGTGCATCCAACTATGGGCTGGGTAAACGGGTGCAGGATTTGCCAAAGGTAGAGTCTCTATTTGCGGTGAAATTATGATTTTTTTTAAATATTATAAATTTATATATAATTTTATATTTATAAATATTTATATTTATATTTATATATATATATATACAGATTTTTTTGTGGTTTGATCACATGGTGGAGGTATAATAAATTATTGTATTGCTTTCTCCTCGCGCGTTTTTTTTTTTTTTTTTAAATCCCAAAGGCATGGCTGAAGCTTGGCTAGACTAATTTAACTCAAAGCTAAGGTTTTGCTCTGCTAATGTTATTATGCCAAGTTAAAATTGTTATGTAAAAAATTATAATAAAAGAATATTGATTTTTACCACCTAATTACTAACTAAAAGTTATCAAACGGTAATAAAATTAATGATGTTGCTGCCCTGTGGCCAAAATGGAGGATTGTGAATCGTTAAAAACAAAATCGTGACTTAAATAACAAAATTATATTGCCACCTAGTCGCTAAAATAGAGTACTACGGTTTGTTGTCTCCTGTCAGAACATTGATTATGCTACCATCTGGTGACCAAGATTAAGGATGACAGCCAAACAAAAATATATCATAGCACAACGCAACAATTCTAAGATAAACTGGGGGGAAACGATTAGCATAAGTGGAGTCTTTCAGAATTTGTTTACTAAGGAATGTTACTTTCAACTCTCTGGAGGCAAATCAGAAAAAACAACAACTTCGCAATAACTGTGTAATATTCAACCTGCATGCATAGATCTATATGGAGCGTTATATTGGTCAATATTTAAATATTTAATTAATGAATTAATTAATCCAATACATTAATGAATTAATTAGTTGATTAATTAATTAATTGAGCTGACAAATAGCATATTTTGGCTTTATTTTATATGTTTCTTTATCTCATCATGCAGGTTTTTCTTATGTTTTTTGTTGTTGTTTTTTCAGATTTACACAGCTGGGGTAAGAGCTTTCTGGACTTTTTACTCAAGTTACAATTTTTATTACTGAACCTGATATTATAAATAAGACAATTAAAATAACTGTGTTTCTTAGTTAGTTTCTTAGTCAACAGTCACGTGCAGTGACGACCTTTTGTTATGTGTGTTTAACGAGATATGAGTTTAAATGAATAAAATAACGAGCATATTTCAATATACTATTATGTGTTTGGGGGGTTAACCTTTGACCGTAGCCAAGAACCTACTTCCAAACACGCCACAAGTACACACTCCACTACAGAAGATGGCGATATGTGCTGTTTTGGAATAAAATTACTATAAACCGAAAAGAAGAAGAAGAAGAAGAAGAAAACTTCCGGCAGCTGTATTAACGTTATCAAGTTAAAATACATGAGACAATGTTGCAATTTAAAAATCGTATAAAATTTTGCTCTTTAGCAATCGCTGCAACAAGGTTGTTTGCTTCGGGACCAGTGAGAAATCCAGTTGTATACTTCGACATTTCAGCAGACAACGAATTTCTTGGAAGAGTCACAATTGAGGTAGCCTATAAGTCAGTAGCCTAACCAACCTTGCATTTTCTAGTTTAGCAAGTTAAAACGACAGGTAATGTAATTAATTTATTTCCCAAACCGCAACTAATTAGCTGGTTTGTCAACTGAGATTGTGTATATATTTTATTTTATGCTGCTATTGGCGAAACGTTTTTGGCTAAATATTTATGATAAAAATAGCGCAATGTTTTTATGCCTTCTAAACGATTAGCAGCGCGAAACGCCTACCAGTTGATCTAAAGCAAATCAGTTTTTTTACTTTCTCAAAGTACCAAAAACGACTCCGTTACTAACTGAAGTGGGATGTCGTTAATATTGAATAGATACTGTGCAGGCTAAAGAAGAATGGGGATAGGTTCCAAAATGCGTCTGGAGAACGTAGCTTAAAATAGATGTGGTTAAGAAATTTATATATTTTTAAAGAAATTGTGTGTACATTCCAGGTTGTCAATGAACATGTTTTGACTTCTATGGGTGCTGAATATATTTTTGGAAGTAATAACTTATAACTTAAATTATATTTATAAGCAGATATGATCACATATAGAGGTTTTTAAAGCGCTGTGAAAGATCTTGTTTTAACTTTTAAGTGAGAAAGGATAAAAACGTTATGACACAGTTTAATGTGAAAAGATAAAACTGTTATCTTTTTAAGAGTGTTTTCGTGTATTGAATATCAGCAGTTATAAGCTGTTGCTGGTATTCTGTCTGGCCTGTACAGCTACATTAAACCCACATCCTTATATAAAATTTTGTTTTAATGCACTGAGCATATGTGTGCTTTAAGCATCTAAAAATAGTTATCATTTGATATGTGTATATAATAGCCATAACACAGAATTGAATAGTAAATGAAATGGTTATGGTTAAGATGTTCCACTGAGTTACACAGTCTGATAGTAATGGGAAACAATTGTGTTTCATGCCTCTCAGCAAAGGTCACAGATAAATCGTACTGGCTGGTTGTTCTCCTCAACTAATACAGTTGAGCCTTGTGGCGTGGCACCTACTTGGTCCATTGGTCAATTTTAATTGATTGAATGTCATTGACACTGATACTTAGCCACATTAAGCTTTAGATAAAATATATTTTGGCACACAGCACAGTGCGTGTTTACTGACAGACATTCACTGGTCAGTCACAGATCAAACCACAACAACTAGACTCTAGCCTATAGTCTGTGATGGTAATGAATCTCAATCCAACATGAGCCAACGTGACCGGTCATCATGCAGTGGAATATTCTCTGAAACGCGTATTATATATTTAACATGTATGTTATTTTGCATGAATCCTGCTGTTTATAATATCCACCAGAGTGTCACGCAGTTTATCTGCTTATGATAAATGTACTGCATATCAAGTATTGTTTTATGCAAAGTCCTGTGTGTGTGTGTGTGTGTGTGTGTGTGTGTGTGTGTGTGTCACACACACACACACACACACACACACACAAAGGCAAATAAGTAAAACTTACAATAACGTAAGTAATTGTAATAATAAATTATGATTTTATTTTATACTTTAATAATTTTGGGGTGTTACTGATTAAATGATTATCTGTTCCAGCTGAATGCTGACATTGTGCCGAAAACAGCAGGTATGAAGGCGACAACAATTGCAGTACACAATACAAAGAACAATACACTCTGGTGTTGTGATTCATGCACGTAACTTGCTGCATGAAACCCTTCTAAATGGAAAGTTTTTGTCTTGTAATAGAGAACTTCCGAGCATTGTGCACAGGCGAACATGGATTCGGATACAAAGGATCAATATTCCACCGGGTGATTCCTCAGTTCATGTGTCAGGTGCCTTGGTTTTCTTACCACCGGTTCTTTTCCTGTTGAGTTATTGGATAGATGCTATGTTGTTCATTTTTGTCAGATTGCTAACATAGATGCTATGTTGTTCATTATTGCAGAGAGAGATCTCTCTCTCTCTCTGCAATAAAATACGGCTCTCTTATTTTTCCTTCTCTTCCCTTCTGGATATTGGGAGGAGATTTTACTAACCATAACGGAACTGGAGGGAAATCCATCTATGGTTCTATATTCCGAGACGAGAACTTCAAGTTGAAGCACACTGCGCCTGGTAACATTTTTAGTTTTATTTCTTATGTACATTCTGGAAATCTGACAGAATGGAGGTAATAAGGAGTGGAGAATTATAACAAGCAGTATGACTCATTTTGGTGGTTTGTTTTGGCCTTAAATATATATGAATGTCAAGTAAAGTTGTTGGCTATTAGTAAAAATAGTTACTTTTAACATTTAATATTATATAAAGTATATAATGTTTATTCCCTGTGATTGGTCTTCCTCAAGAATGAAGGGAGTTATTCTGTCACTAGATAGGGACATTGCAGTGGTAAGAAATGTCTGCCTACAGGATCATTGTGCAGCCGTGCCTTTTCAGAACACCCTTAGTGAAGTTATATAGCGAGTTAGTGAACATTGTTTACAAACAACCTAGCAACCTTAGCAAGCGCTTCCTATTAGCTAGCTTAACCTGGGCAACGTAAATACACAACCAGACACGCATATCCATTAAAGCATTCAATTATCATGCAAATCAGTGCTAAAACATGCTTGTCCTCAAACCGGGGAAATCGGCGCTACCCTGAAGCTACTCGTTTTTTTTTTTTTGCGATGAACCTGCATCAATAGCCTCACGTTGATTTATTCAGTTCCTCTCACCATTTTCTTTGCTCTCTCTTCTCAGTGCCTGAACTGCAAAGTCGTTTGCCAAACATTTTTCAATTAAATTGGTTTTAACTTGATTTGTAACTGTGAAAAGTAATGTGATGTGCACAGGCTACTGGGTTCCCACGCAAACCCATTTATGCTTTGGTTTCAGTAATAAGTAAGCTTGAGTTTTGGCATGTTGCTGAAGGTTTTAACTGCCATGTTCACCATTTCTCCGGTCAAAACACATTAAAGGTGGCTCTGTTTGCCAAAAATATTTAATACAATTAATTTACTAATATAGTTTTTTCGGCTGTTCCTGATGATTTAAACAACAAATGCTAAACATCACTGGTAATTCTTTGCCCTGGGTCTGAACAGAAAATAATTAGAAGTGTGCATTGATGACCGACTGTATGGGAAAAGTTATGAAGGTTCATCCCCTGCTGAGTTTAATCTCTGTAATTTTATGTCTGACCACTGTTTTCACTTCCGGGTTAGTGCTTTGTGTTGTCAATGTGGGCATGCGGGTCAGCCGTGTTCTTGTTCAGGGTCCTTATACCATATCATCCATACCCAAATTAGCTTTAATAACATTACTTCCTTTGTTGTTTTAGGTGTGTTGTCAATGGCAAACGCAGGGCCCAACACCAATGGCTCCCAGTTCTTTATCTGCACAGCTAAAACTGAATGGTATGTTGGAGGAAGTAAATATGCCATACATAATTTTAATAAAACACTTTGCCAGTGATTAAATATATCTTCTTGCCTTTTGTCCTAGGCTAAACGGCAAGCATGTTGTGTTTGGCCACGTAAAGGAAGGAATGGATGTGATCAGTAAGGTAGAGTCTTACGGTTCTCACGATGGAGGCACGTCCAAGAAGATCGTAATAACAGACTGCGGGGAACTCAAGTAGACCTTTGTCATCGAGGAAAACCAAGCCGGATTAAAATCAGTAAATTATATGTTTATGCTAGTATTATACGGTCCGTCATTTATGAAGTAGGAGATTTCCTAAACCACAAGAAAAGGAACAAAAAATGTCGCCGCGGTGTTGGCCAGTGAGATGGGATGTTTAAAGTAAACCCATAACTCTAAAATGACATGATGGTGTGCATTGGCACAGTGTTTCGCACGGATTAGGGTTTTATTTATCTCTTTTATTTACAGTATTATGTGTCCTATACCTGACACTACGAAACGTTCATTTAGAAAAACAAAAAAGTGTGAGCTAGACTGGCGTGTCCTTTTGTTTTTATATGTCTTGAAACGCAACTCTTTTACACGCAAAACGGGGGGAAAAAAAACTTTTGAGGCATTTTGAATAAGTATGTTTATGACATGTAATTTTGTTTAATTTATTGGGGTTCGCTGTGCCCTAGTATTGTACTGCTTTTTGTTTCAGATTGGAAATAGGCGAGATGTTTCATGTCGGGTGTGTGCAGGGATAAAAAGTTAAGACTGGACTCAGAATGCCACTGGCTGAAAATACAGGAAGCTGGGTTCTAGCCAGACACGATCTGTACAGACGGATCTCCTGCTTATTTATGTGGTCTGGTGATCATAATGATGGTAACAAAGGATGCCTGTTACCTTGCTGAATGTTCTGCCTGTCGGAGGCAGTCTGCTTAATATTGAAGTGTTTTTGATGTGACCCCAACCCCTGAGTTTGTCCAGATGGGACACTGAACCTCAAGGTCACTGAAGGATACTTGTTACTTCATTATTATTATTATTAGCACTTCACTTTCCTTTTTGCTTCAGTAAAGAGACTGCTATTTAAAGGCAATGGTTCATTGGCTCAGCTGATGAATTAATAGACCATTTTAATAAATGGCTAGCACTACATGGAGAAATAGCCTGCCTGGTCTCAGACTGCTTTCAGTCGTGACAATCACTCTATTTCTGACACATCTTGTGAAAAAAATGGCCACAAGGGGGACACAAACCAAGTGGTAATTGTCCATAGTTAAAAAAACTTATTAATATAGCCTTGAGGCAGGATTTATTTTCTCCAGAACGGGATAGGACATAGTGCTGGCTTACAACTTTTCACCAAGTAGCTAAGAACTAGTTATCCTCAAATCTAAACATGCATCTTTGGGTTGCATCTTTGTTAGCTTCATGCTAATCTGCTTCTATATACTGTTGTAAAAACAAAAAGTACAGCTTTTGTGAAGCAATTCTTTAATAAATTATTTGACTGTCTTTGTATTCATTATGACTATTAGAGTGTAGTCGTGCATATTACGATCATGGCAACATGACTGGCTCCAAAGCTGAATTTCCAATGTGCAAAAGTTAAAAAAATTGATTTCCTTTACCTGTACTGTCATTTTGGAATAACATGTGGGTTTCATTTGACTTCTAAATCCTGACTATTGCAAAAGTGCATTTAGGTAAAGGTAGATACGCTTCTGGTTTTACTAGGAAATTAAGTAAAGATAGGAACCTTTCAATCACACATTTATTATAATAAAACGCAGGGGGGGGGGGACAGTAGGGACTGCTTTGACCTTAAAGTAATTTTTAACAGCTAGCATAAGGAGCATTCAGTGTGTGAATGTTGTCATGGCACCAGTGGAAAGAGCATATATTCAGGTGACAATATATTATTCATGCAGTATGAACTGCAGTGAAGTAATTGTGGTTTTAACATCATAAAATAGTTTCACAGGGGACCTGACGCTTTTTAATTTGTGGAAGGTGGTTGTTTTACAGTGTTGTAGTCAAACCTTTAGCTAAGCTGATGTTGATTACTGAACAACGTTGTTGTCAAACCTCAATGCAATGTAGGTGCTAATGCTGATCAGTGGCGTCGATAGTGAAGGCTTTAAGTGCGTAGAAATTGGTCTGTCTTTAGGCTTTGAAAGTATTGTAACATAATCTATTCAAAATTCTGCAATGAATCTAAAATCACACCAGTGACTAGTCACGTGGAACAGGTTTTGTGGGGTATATCAACAAATGTAAAATTCTTAAATTTTATATGGGCACCATTAGGAATCCAGATTGAGAACCACTGCTCTATACCACTGCTGGTGTACAGCAAAGTTAATCAATGGGGTAGAATTTTTTTGGCATTTTTGGAAAATCTTGTAGAAGTGGAAAAAGAAGAGATGGTAACAGAAATAATCAATTTCAGGCCGTTTTACTGCTTGAACAGTAATAACAAATGGCACAAAATAGTACTGTTTTACGGTTTTAATACAACTGAACCGCAAAACATTTACAAATACTAAAGTAGGAATCTTTTATTCCCCTTTATCAGCGAACAAGGAATGTTGGGCAACGTATAAAAGCAGTTTTGGGCTTTCACCCGCCAGTTACACATTTTCATTGTCAGACGTTTGCATTATAATTATATATAAATTATATTGACTCGATTACAGACGTAAACATTGGTATCCAATTTTTCATCGAGTGGGTGTATGCTGTTTACTGTACGTTCAGTAAGAAGCTGACATACATTTTGTAAACGTAAGAGAGTATGCATTAGTGTTTCATGTAGTGAGTGAGGCATACCAATAATTATTTGTACAGTTATGATCATAATGAAATCTAAGTGCAGGCCCATTGAACAAGTAAACACAACGTAATGTGTTCTAAACATCATTTTCTAAACCTGGTTCTGTGAAGTTTTATTAAATATTTTCTTTTTACTAAAAAATAGTGGTGAGTGTTGAGGTGAGAGTTATCATACTGCTCTTTGGTTAAGTATACGAATAACACTGCTAAATAGTTAATAGGTTACTTTCAAGCCTAAGAGTAAAGTTGTCCAGCATTATGAGAAGTAACATTTCCTTGAATGTTTTATTCACAGTCCGCACAGCAAAACAACGATTTAATTCCACTTTAATTCCATCTAATAAACATAGAAATGTGTAAAATTCTGTATCCTAAAATTGATTTTCAAATAATGTAATTTTAATGTAAACATCAGTCCTATAAGTTCACACAGCATTTAATACTGCTCTTTATAATGCTAGAACAATCTCCATATACACATATAAACTCTGAATAAAATATTAGTTAAAAAAAAACTTATTTTAGGGGGTTATTTAATACTTTTCTATTTCCATTCACACAAACTCTGAAAGGTACAAAAAAGCGATTATAAGATAGAAAGGATTTTAGTGTATTTCAAACCTTATATAATAATTTATGTGGACATTACTTAGTATAGTTGTGATGCATATTTGATATATACTTGCAAATAATCCTATGTAAGTATTTTGTTGTAGTCCCTTATTTCTGTAAAAAAAATTAAGAAAAACTCCACACTTTCTATATGAAGAATAGATCCTTACTCAAAAACATAATAATATTACAACATTTTTAAAACCGTAAATATTCTTAATGACATACATACAAATTAAAAAAGTCCATGCAAAGCCCCCATCCAGGAAAAAAAAACTGTGCTATTGTTTAAAATTTCTGAAGAAGACTCCAAAAATACACATTCGTAGAAATAAAAACAACACCCAAAAGTCAAGTATATTTACAGTATCTCAAGACAAATGCATATTTCAGCACTTTTATAGTTAATAGATAACAATGAATATCTCAGAATTCCACATCCATTGTGTCTGCCACTTCCTTTTTTTCACTAAATCATCCAGATTAATCCTGCCCCCTGGATTTCTCCCCAAGATAGAAACAGTGGCTAAAATTATAGGGTCACAATCATCTCAAGATCCTACTATACCGGCAACAATTATTTAAAAAAGCAGTGTTTCACAATTTGCATATATGAACCAATGCACCGGCTCAAAGTCGCCTCCGATAGCCAGCTGTGGCTGCTTTCTTTGAGGTGCTATTTGTGTGACAGAGCATGCAAACCAACAGCCTGCTGAAATGAAGGTCAATTGAGTACATTCTACAACAGTTATACCACAGGAAGAAAAATTATATATTAAGTAGAATAGGAATAAATTAAGAATACCCTCAATATTACTATTAAGTGTCAAAATTGAAACAATATCAAGTTTCAGTTGTCAGTATCATCGATTTAAGTGGTGCTTACCTCTTGGGAAGACACACAATAGCCCTTACTAATAATATATTGGATTGATTCCTGCAATAATGAAGACATAACCAAAATTTGTCATATTAAGTTGAAATATAATACAATATTAATGTTTTGACCTGACTGTTATATTTGCCAGCCTTTTCTCTTCAGAAGAAATTAAACTTTCCTGGTTGCAATAAAAAAAAAATATATATATATATGAAGTTATTGTCTGAGAATGTCAATAATATAAAATGTTAGGATGTTTTTTTTGCCTCCCGAGTGGCTGAGTCAGTAAAGGCGCTTGCCCTATAAAGGCACAGACTGTGCCCTATGAGCTCGAGTTTGCCAGCTAATTTCATTAATTGATTATGACCGGGAGAGTATAGCGGTAAAGAAAAATTTGCAGGTCACCTGTTGGGTAAATTGGCAGGGTCAGCTTGTAGCTAACAAGAGTCTCCTATCTCCTGCAGACTTGCAGTTCTGTTGAGAGTACTGTGCCTCCCCTGTATTGGTACTGTAACTTTCATGCGTGTTGTGCAGCCTGCAGAGTGGAAAAGAAATAGGTGGCCTGAAGGCAACTAGGACTGGAGGGGAATGGTCCTACTTCCTCACTCTCCCCTTTGTGGTGATGAGCTGAGATGCGTTAACAATGTTGGCAAAAAAACAAAAACATATGGGGTGATGCCAAGAACGAAAGGAAAATGTTAGGAATTTGGGTTCAATTAAATGCATATGTTGCAGTTTACAAATTAAACAGAACTTTGAAAATAAATAATAACAGAGAGCCGAATTTTAAATGATAAAACTGAGGACAAAGTGCTGTATAATAGGATTCCTTGTGTCTGAATTCTTCCTGTTTTAACAACACACTTAAGTTAATATGAACGTTTAAAGCATTTAAGTTTTAAAGGTGACTCATCAATAGCTCATATTCTGCAAAATAATGGAACTAATTATCCATGTGGAAGGATCTTTTAGTCATATATAAATTGTCCACAACCACTTATCTAATCCAGCATCACAGGGTGCCGGAGCCTAACCCAGCAGACGCAGGGCGGGATGCAGGTCACACACAGGACAGGACACCAGTCTGTCATAGAGCAGGAGACATACTGACAGACACAGCCACGCCCACACACAGGGCCAATTTTACATTTACATTAGAAGTCAGGATGAGGCAAAAACGCTATCCACTTTGCCGGCCTGGTCTGAATTTAAACCATCAAAATCCATGGTTTAATTACACTGTAGAGGGGGCACACAGCTGAAATACACTTTTCAGGAAATAGGTTCTTATTCGCACTTCTTTCAAATCTCAATCATATTCATTACAACGAATATACACACACACACACACACACGAATGTCAAAATTACATTAAATCTCTGATCTGCCTCTGTACTACTAAACTGACTCCTATAAATGTCAGTATAAAAGGTAAATGTACCACATTGATTGATTAAATCTTTGATATTTTTAAATACATGTTAAGATATTGCACAGAAGCCTGAAATTTTTAGGATCTTAGAAAAACCTACATTTACCTATATATAATTTGACCTCACAATGGCTTTCACGATCCACTGAAAACAGAGAAACAGACATATACATTTTTCAACATTTGTAAGCATGCTAAGACTAAACTAAAAATAATTATAATAATTGTTTTTGTACAGTAGTTTCAAAAGGCATAAGAAACACTTAGCGTATATTAGGAAATACATATGTCCAAGTTAAAATTAATTAAATTGCACAACCAAGATGTGGTGGCTCTCCAGTAATAAGTACAACATAGGCAATGGGCAATGTAAAGTTTTACATTTTCCATTATCACTCAGTTCACAGTTACGTTCATGTGCTGCTAACCTAATTACCAAAGGGAAGCACCAGGGGGATTGAAGATACAGAATACATGCTCAACACAGGGAAAAATGGGGAACAAATAATGTGAGCACACAACTAATAGGCACCACTGTGAGGTAATCCATTTAAACTCGTTTTGGTAGCGGTACGCCCAGTGCTGCAATACTGTAAAAACACATTATCGGTCGCAACAAACTTATACCGGCAAATATACTGGCACGGAGCGCTTTTCTTCCAGGTAAACCAGAGGGCGGAAGCACAGGTGGATGGCGGTAGGTACGTCGGCCTCTCTGGGCCTACTGGACGCGTCGACAGTAGTAGCCGAGGACTTTGCACTTCTCACAGAGGTGCTGAGGGTGCTCCTTGCTCTGGTCAGAGACATCTAGGCCGTCAGGTTTCTCTAAGGGTCGCTGAAAAGAGGAGTGAAGACAACTCATGAACAAGCTGTACATCTTGAGTGTTTAGAGCTGGCTTAACTCGGTTGTTGACATTTAGTTTTTTATGTCAGGAAAACCGAAATCAGCTTTGCCACATATAACGATTAGAATTTTGTTCTTTACAGATTCTGTTATAAATTGCGAGTTTAGTAAAGTACTTTGCTTAATAACAGCAGAAAACCCTACCCAATGTGCTTGGTTGTTCCTGGATCTGGTGCTCTAAACCAATGGTGCTCAACCCTGATCCTGTAGGAACCCAATCCAGGAGGATCCACACACAGGGGTGGGGACCCCAGGACCAGGGTCGAGCACCACTGCTCTAAACATTAGTAAGTACGTTTGCCCAGGTCACATGAGTGAGTATTCGTACTGCACTTCTGCTGTTGTTAACAGCATAGCAAGGGCCATTACAGTGGCAACCATATCCTTTCAGACTCATCCTCTGTCTTAGTCACTCTCATATCAAGATAGAGTAAAAACTTAACAAAAAAAATGCTGACTTTTGATCCATGTTAAGAGTTTGAATTTAGCCTTAGCAATGAAGATGAAATTCCCTTGGTATTAAACCTTGAGACCAAAGTTAAAAGTTCAAGTTTTTGTCAAACCTAGGCTCTACTTCCCGAGCAGTCGTATAAATATGGGAACAAGATTTACACACTGTGACTTAAAGCACAGACAGGCACCGTCAGACTTGTTGATAAAAGCCAGCATCCAGGCTGAGAGCAGCGAAAGGATCCCTGGGAGTATGGGACTCTTTCAGGCCAATCACATAAACAATTTGGATGGCTATCATAAACAATGCCTCTGCAATCACCCTACATCAATTTTTATGTTTATTTTTTTTAATTACATGGGCCCTGGTTCCATAGTGCTATAGATGTTCTGCAATGCTGGAAACAGCCTAATAAGAGCCAGATGAAAGAGGAAAAGCATCATTTGAAAGTTGTCAAATGCCTCAAGGTGTTGTCACTGGACAAAGACATGTTGAGCACGCTGGCCATCAGGCC
>JAOYSI010073671.1:13809-41736 GCA_025775065.1 Hiodon alosoides
CATCATCCGATCAATAGGCAACACTATCCATGTTGTCTCACAATAATGTATGTCACCGACTAATAGCAAACTTGAACTTGTCATTTATAAGTTGATGTTTACATCATGGAAGTATCTATTAAACAACCTAGAATATGTTTTTCAGATGTTTCAGATGTTTTTAATGGTAAAACATTTTTCTCGGGTTCAACTCTTGGTTTTTAATATAAACAAATTTAGCTGATTTCAGGTGATGGAAACTATACGCAACACACAATGAGACACCGAAAATGTGGAAACCATGCTTCCTGTCCTTCTGCGTAATACAGAAAGCACCAGTGCTGGGCTTACAGGGATATCCGACAGACAAAAGCCAGTCACCACAGGGCTATTCCTGCAGCGCACTGATTGCCCTAATCGCACATGGCAAGATACCTGCTTGTGTGGGTACACATTGATGTGACACTTAATACATTCTTGTCCCATGTTGGCCCAGGAATTTCCACTCATCCACTTCCTCTTACACTTGGGACACTTGTACTCTCCAAAGCAACGCTTTTTCCCCTGGTACGGAGTCAGACCTTCCCCTTTTGGTCGCGCCTGGAGAAACATAGACACACGTAAAAAGTATTTAAATTAAGGATCCATTCAAAAATATAACATATAGGTTTCAATAATTGAAGGAAGAAATTACTACAAAATAACGGACTGTCAATTCTGATGGAACTCCTGGTTTGGAGTCCTGGTGAGTATCAACAACCGAATCAAAAATAAATTCAAAATAAATAAAAAATTAAACAATATTCCCAGTTTATCAATTTATATTTACTATTTTTATTATATGTGGTGATTATGAATTAGACTCTTATGTTACAGCTGAAGCCACAGTAATCACTTACTATTCCTCCATTGACTGCTAAAACAACGAGGCTCCGGCGGATAAAAGAAAAGTTTAAAATATTTATCTGCAAACAATGCTGTCACTCCCTGTCTGTCTTGTCCTGTTTGAGTTTAGACTCTTTCCCTTAAATTAATTCCACTGAACATGAGAGGCTGGTCATGTCATGTAAAAACTCAGTCCCCACCAAAATGACTGAGGACCTTCCCTCGGGCTTACAACTGTTAGTTCTGTTTTGGGAATACTTTACAACCTAATAAGGTCTGAACTAAAAAGACAAGATTGCCTTTCTCATCAAAAGTCCTGTACACAAGGCAGATTTCTTCTTATCTGCATGTGTCTACTACAATAGCAGTTTCAAGTATCATGCTTGTAAAGGGGCTATGGCAATTAAATGGCAAAAAAGCAGTTTATACAAGACAGTCTTTGGCATTCAATGGCTGGTTTAGAGACAACTGAGTCCCAAAGACCCAAAAGAAAAATACACCAATCATGGTTTAATTAAATTTGCTTGACATAGTTAGTGAATAGGTCAATAGGTTCTCTGTGATCATTTGCGAGATAACAGCTTTACTACCAGAGTGCAGTTTTTTTTCTCCCCCAAATGGTGGTTGGTTTATCTGTAAGGTGGAAAGAAATGATCCAAAGCGGGGGACAGATATTTTGCAATACACGGCAAAATCCTATGTGAATGATGTCAACAGTAATCATCTGCATCTGATTCATTCCATTGTGTGCCAACAATTTAAATCACCAGGGGCATGCCCAATGTGCTAGGTCATCCTCTCCTCCTCCTCTCAGTATAAATAAAAACACCTTCCTAGGTTACTAGGGGGGACTAGAGTTACCCCTGGCTATCATATCGCCCCAGACCCACTTCAAAACACACCCTAAGGCCAGCCATCCTCGCCCTGTAATTTTGGGGGCCTGGTCCACCCACAGGACAAGGGGAAATACATCCACAGCCCTTTTATTAATCAGGCCCATCCTTCTCACCTGGCATGGAACAAATTGGAATAAAGTACATAAAGGGGCACCTCCAGCCCTAGGAGCCCCATATACTGCCACATAATAAGGAAAATTTTTAACAATAATGAATCACCTCTTACTGCTTTGGTGGGATATTGTACAAGCAACCTGATCTCAGCAGTTTTTGATGTTTTTCCAACAGCACTTGTAAGTCTTGTTTAAGTCTAAAACTTAAATCTAAAGCTGCCATCAGATGCATGAGACCAGGTTGCAGCTGTTGAACTTTTATTTTCAATCATTTTTTTTTTTGGAATGTATGAAGAGTGCAAACTTGATGGGATGACTTGTTCTTAGCTTGGAAAAATGTCTTGCATTGGATTGATGAACTTGGGGCATGTCATACAAACAGCAATGCTGTTTTGTAAGTTAGAGGCAGAAATCAAACCATCAGAGCTATTATGTTCTGCTTTCAGATCTGGTTTTACAAAAGGCCTGGTTTAATGAGAAAAACCTGCCTCCAATCCCAAGACGTGGGAGGCAATCCATATAGGAAGTTACACTGAAAAAACACATGCTGAGGTGAATCAGTGGGCAGAGGGGGAAGGGCGGTGCCTCGCACCCATTAATTACGGAATTTACCGATTATCACCTGGATCTGGCCCATATTGTGAACTGGGGCCAGGCGAAGGATTTAGAAGTCTAGGAGCAAGTCTGTTCTGGGCTGCTGGGGGAGAACCTGACTGAGGCTGATGCAGTCAGGGTGTGGACTGATAAGAGTGTATGTCGAGTGGTGAGTATTGAGTATTGAGTATTGTGAACTTGGTCTGGATTTATTTTTGGATTTAAAAATAGCACAAAACCACAAAAAAGCAACATTACATTTCTGTGGGTCCATGATTTTAAGTGCAAACAATCCCCTGGGTTAGCGCCCACAATACCTAAAATTTTATTCTCCAGAATAAGTAATGCATACCTGAGGGATGTAGGAAACATGCTTATTGAAATTTGTGGATCTATCGTGTTTGGTTAAACTGGCTTCTAATACAATTACAAACATTCCGGTCTGTTAAACTTCTGTTATACTTCTGTGGAAAAGGGAAATAATTTAATCAAATTCAAACTAAGAATGAATGGAATGTCGCTGGCTGAATTAAATTATTTCCCAGTATCATCATTTTGAAACGACACAGCAGTTTCTAACAAAAAACACCCTCCAATACACAAGGTTTATAAAAACACTTCTAGCCTGGTACGGTGTGTATAGTGTATTTATGTCCTCCATAAATATAAGGGCGGTTTATCTTATGGGACGGTTAGCTGTTGCCAGTGCTGCTGTAGAGTGGGATTGTATTACTGTGTGATGTCTTGCCTTTATGACTTGGCTGTGCATGGAAATTAGCCACTGGCATGCTCTCCTGTTTGTACTCCTGTAGGGTTGCGATTGGATAAAGCAATAGAAAGAGCTTCTAGTTACCCGCGTTTTTTGTGACGCATCGTTTTCTTCTGTGGTCGGATGGAAATGAATGGATGTGGGGTAATTACCTCAGTGTAATTACCTAAGCAGGTGCTTACATGGCGCAGACCCTTTGGGCCTGCATCGGGGTTCAGCAGAACCCTAAAGCTGTCTGGTGGAAAACCCAGGAAAGGTAGGGCCAGAATAGACTGTTAACACCCTGACACCCGAGCATTCATCAACACCGTCAGTGTTTAGGCTGACACGGAGCACACCTGCTCTACCAGACCTCAGCACAGCTGTCCTCACATTGCTGGGACAACTCAGGTATCTGTGTTTGTCCATCACAGTGTGTTACATTGTATAAATAACATTGTGCTGAAACAAAGCCAAATAATATACAGATGTCCTAAAGACGCGTCAGGGAGGCAATGGGTTAACAGGCTTTAAAATTTTAAATGAACAGAATTAAACGCATTTGATTTGAAGTGAGCCCACTCCCTCCAGCTGCGCTCTCTAAGGACACTGAAGGAGGCCCAAACCTAGCAGATCGACCAACGAGCCAAACCTCCCTTCAACAGGACAAATACCATCGCTGTATAGTCATCACACCCAGCTGGACCGACCCCCCCATCAAGCCATAGAGGCCTGGAGAGAGGGAGGAAATCAAATCCAGATGAACTCTGCACTGGTAGAGCAAACTAAACCCATTATGAAGTCAATGGGCTGTTTTGAATTAAGTTATAGGTTAGTAAAAATGTTGAGGCCACAGGCAAAATAGACTGAGTCCATTATCACAGTAAAACACAGATTACTGGCCACATAATGGACTGAAAAGTACATTTTGGAGCCTTGTACTTCTGCAAGCCTAAGATATTAGGTTGATAGTCCAGTATCTTATTATTCTGTGATGTGATACAATACACAGGGTTCCATTGTTTTCATGCTGAGCACCAGGTCTGAAGAATATTCTTAATTTAGTGCTTTGAATGAAAAGCAGATTCCACAGCTACATGTCCAAATTTCCAGCAGTGGCAGGTATCTTCCACTGGGAGGTGCTGTATGAGAATAATGGAGGTGGTCATTATCCCACCATCGCATCTTCCCTCTCCAAGGCCCACACTGACTCGCTGCCACAAATGACCCAGTTAGGCAACCCTGTCTTCCTGCTGGAGGAAGCAACCCGCTGTTGACCCAGCAGAACAAACAGACACAGTCATGCACCTAGGTAAAAGGAGGTAAAACCACGGTCATAGCACAAGTGGAGGTTTGTATAAATATGTAAAACTACAGAATGAAAATGGTAATCTGTGAAATAACCTGCCCAAGAAGGTTATATATCAAACGTTAATGCAAATAGTATTGATATTGCAAATTGCCTTTAGAATAAAATGGTATGATATCAAATAGGCAATTTTGGTTTTTATAAATGTATTTATACATTGGCCAAGAAGTTTAATCTTTTTGTAAATACACTTTATAAATGTTGCCAACTAATGTTCCATCATTCCTTGATTATTTATTAATGAAATTCCAAACAGATCATGGACATTTCAAGACCATGGCTAGTTTGGGACAATGCCGCTTAAATTCAATTTTTTTTTAAATATTTATATTGTCATTTGTGTTCCCTTTTAAAAGACAGTGAAAGTTTATTTAACTTCAATACAATTGTATTTCTTATTTGTTCTCAGTTCTTTTAATTTACAATTTTATTAGTTTTCTAGGAAAACATTTTGGAGATTCAGATCCTTATTGCAATGATGCCAAACATCTAAGAGTTAGCTGTGAAGCAAGTGAAGAGATCATATCACAACATAAACAGACTTTGAAGCACAGCGCTGTCTAGAGTGTACCGTGAGAAAATCTGATTGCCAATAAAGAGCCAGCAGATGGCTTTCCTTAAGGCTTAAGTACAATAAAAACATAGTCGCCCATCATCTAGGTTTCTGTCTACTGAAAGATCACAGGGTTTTATAAATGCATGCTGGCTAGTATGACAATTTCAGTCAACTGCTCTAAATAAGTCTTTATGTAACTTTCATTACATACTATTTTCTATTAGGACCGATAAAGTGAGCCAGTGTTTCTTGGACTGCTGGGTCCTTGGGTAAGACAGCTCTCTTTTTCATGCTTGTTAAACCACACAAGAGTGGTAGGGGAACAGGTGTGCTGTCAAATGACAAATCTGGACTCACGTAGGGGCTGGGTCTTTTCATGTCTTGTTCAATATTAATTAAACTAGTTCACTGGGCCAAGCTGTGTGTGTGTGTGTGTGTGTGTGTGTTTGGGGGGGTAATTTATTCGTTCATTCCAAAGCAGACAACTTTCATATGCACAGTAAATTGAGAAAAAAAATGTTTAAGCTTTACAATATTCAACAGCATAGCATGCTACTCTTACCTAGTTCATCTAATATATTATGAATATATTATGTGATCTACCACATATTTTAGATCTCCTTACAGATCAATCACATATTCAGAATTCATGAAGTACATGCCTTTTCTGCATATCACATTTTCTGAAGTAATAAAAATTGACACTTTTTCAGAGGCCTGGCACATAAGGTCATTTTAAATTAAGTCTTATCCACAAAGCTTTTTTTTTATTATTATAAATTAGAACATTGCAAAAGCAACTGATGTTTTTTCAACTATTGCACATAGCGTTGGACTATTTCCTGATTTGTGGTTAAGCCCACAGGGAGGTTGGCTGGTCTTTGCCAGCATCTGGAAACTATTAGAGTAAACAATGGAGTCTTCCATGCTAGGACCCTGTCTTCGGGTCCAGCAGGATTTAAACTCAGCGAACACAGGACCAGAAAACAGAATCCACTGGAACTGTGTGGTTAGAGACTCCAGTTTGAAATGCTCGAGTGCCCAGCTACTCTTTGCTTGTTTTGTTTCCATTTTTCTCCTCTTCGACACATCTTTCGAAAAAACATAGTTATGGAACTAATACGGCGGCTGATGTCGTTCGTGCCGTTGTTCGCCAAGTGCATTTCTGACTTGTAAACCTGAGACCCGACAGATGTATCTCAATTGCTATTTTTACAGATGTCGGCTTCCACCAAGCTAATCGGCCATCCGCCGCTAATCGATAATAAAATGCTTTACCAGATGTGGTACACAACACATGTTTTGCTATTTTTAGAATATCGCTCATCATATTTGCGGAAACACATCTGAGGCCCCGTGTCATCATCACTATTGCCTACTGTGGAAGAGCCTTATTCTCCAACGTTTTATCAGCCAGTAGTTAGAAATATTCCGCGCATTCCCTCTTTAATATTCCCGGTCTTTAATTACCTTGAGTAGCCTCAGCATGCACCGGTGCATTTTAATTTCTTGGTCGGCTTGCTGTATACATTTACTGCTGTTTGTGTGGTTTATTATAATAATGAACATATTTACTGCACATATCTGTCTGCTCTCAGTGTGAAGGTTTGAACCAACAAAAGGCTAGTTGGTTAGCATTGTTGTCTCGCTAAGTTGACTGTTATTGATCGTTTATTATTGTTATTGAATTGTGATGTTTTACATCGACTTCATTGATGTATCAATATAAATGATACGTGAACAAAATTTCACCAGTTTACTGAGTACTTCACATAATGATATCACGTAGTAATACCTCTCAATCAAATACTAACTTAAAATTGAAAATGTTTGCAGCGTGAAAGTATACTAGCATTTGAGCTGCAATGTTGTGAGACTGTTGGAAATGTCTGTAAATACTAAAACAAATGAATAAACCGGGAACTCTATTTGGACAACACATTAATGTCTGCCTTTATATTGCCCACAAACAGCTTCTGTTTCTTTGACACAGGCACAAACACCGTTGTTACCAAATATAAAATCCAACTTTATTAAGAGAAGGCAAAACTGTACCCATTAGAACATCCTAGGCCTAGATAAGATTGAGGTGGCATAGTGGGGTGATGAGATACATGGATTTACTAGTTCATCTTTAATTAGTTCATCTGTAATTGAGCTCTCACTAGCCATATCCAAGTAATTGAATGAGTTACCATACTCATATCAGTGTACATGCGTATCTTCCATTCTAACCATACTCACATTAGTATGAATGAGTGAGCTCCACATTAACCATACTCACATTAGTAATAATGAGTGTGATTCCCACTAACCATACTCACATCAGTATTAATGAGTGTGCTTCCCACTAACCATACTCACATCAGTATTAATGATTGTGCTTCCCACTAACCATACTAACATCAGTATTAATGAGAGAGCTTCACACTAACCATACTCACATCAGTATTAATGAGTGTGCTTCCCACTAACCATACTCACATCAGTATTAATGAGTGAGCTTCACACTAACCATACTGAGCATAATGCTAACCCAAAGTAAGTTAACAAGCTCCATGCTAACCATACTTGCATCTGTATGAATGAGTGAGCTCCACACTAGCCATGCTCCTATCACAATGAGTCCTTCACCTACTACCATTTTACTTATGGCCATTGTATTTCAGTTGTCAAATGTAAAAAAATACTTTGGGTCATGGAAAAAATAAGGAGGAAGGTAGTAATCAGAATTTTTTGTAATCAGTAAGAGTCTGTAAGTGTGTTTTCTTTTATAATCTTATACTCTGATTATTTCAACATTGATCAGAAAGATCCCTGTAGGGAATTACAGCCTGACAAGTAATGCTTTAGGGCAAAGCTTCAGCAAAAAGTCTTTGAAAAAGAAGAACAAGGACAAGATTAAGCTGAAATATTGAGAGACCCTTCTATAACTGAGGAGAGCTTTGTGAGGAGCACTCTACCCCATTCATCGCAGTCAATTCAACATTCCTAAACACACACTGGACTTTTTACGTGAGTCCTGACATCATCATTCTGCCTTTATATCTAGAACTGGGCAGATCTATAAATTATTTCCAGACTTACAAGGCCTCCAGGATCATCAAATCATTCAGTGACCCCTCCTGCCCTGTGGATGGGGACATTGTCATCCTAGAAAGGTAGAAATGTTTCACCATGGGATAAAGGTGATCACTCAGAATAACTTTGTAATGATTTGCAGTGACCCCTCCCTCTAAGGGGGCAAGTGGACTCAAACCATGCCAGGAAAATGCCCGACCCCCCCCCCACAGCATAACAGAGCCTCCTGGCCCCCCTCAATGTAGTTTTTTCCTTTAATTTGTCACCTATCTATATTTTTTTTCAGTAGAAAATCTAATTAATTACTGGTCATGCTCTTGTGGATATACCTGCTTTATCCATGTGTGTACACCAAACACGAGAGTAATGTACATTATTGTCAACTTCCAACAAAGGGAAGTACCTGTCCCGCTCTCCCAACAAATCCAAAGGAAACACGGTATTCCTATACAGACTACAGAACAGCTGGCAGGAAAACCACTTATTTATTGTTTCATAGCGATTTCCTTTTAAAGGAAGGGATTGCATGGTCTATCCCTGCTGTTTGCTGGCTGTACACTTCTGCAGCACTGTCATGGAAATTCAGAACAGGTATCAGTGATACGTGATCACAGGCTACATTAGCTGTAGTATGTTATAATTAATTAACTATACTGTTATAGTATGTTGAATTATCTTATTTAAAGCTTATTGAGTTCAGTTTTTTCATATTAGAAGAGCCTCTATCCAGCTATTGGTACTTATGTTCTACACTGTTCAGCTCAGATATTGGCCCAGTCTTCTGAACACAGCTCTTCAGAGGAACAACATCACTGGCACAACAGTGCACCTTTCAAAATTCAATCTGCAATGGTAGGAAAGCATGAGGGGAGTTATTTTTTCCAGCAGAAAAAATTAAACACATTTTACATTGTCTGCCAGGCACACTTAACCTTCCATGAAATGATGCTTGGCAGTCCGCAGACCAGCACGGCCATTTGTGACATCCTTATCGCAGACTCCGTGTCCCACAGGGCCACTGCACCGCTGCCACAGTAATTTCCATGTTTGATTCACGTGAAACTGAGCGTGAGGCAGGCTGCGTACTGACGGAGGCATCCCTTGTTCTGTAGAGCCACTGGCCCTTCCACTGTCTGTAGACTTGGCATCACTTAACTTAATCTCATGAAAGGAAAAGAGAAATGAACACCTAGAGTCTGCATGAGAATGCAGTCCCCGATCTGGAGCTCTGTGTTTGTTTTGGCAGGGGTCCAATCTTCCAGGCATGCTTTACTGACTCTTAGTAGGACCAGGAGACCATCGTCTCTGAAAATTATACTTTTTTGTACTTTGCAGTGAACTAGATATGGATTCATTTGATCTATTTGCTATGTATTTACAAACAATGAATATGAATTGCCATGCAACAAATGGTGAGTAAGTTACTACAAGAAACATACACACTAAAATTAGACTAAATAATGCTACCATATTAAAGAAGTAGAGAAGATATCGGTTTAGATGAATACAAGTTTAATAGATACAAAATGATAAAACTGCAGATGTTAAAGTGGTTGGGACCGAAGGAAGTCCCAAAATACCATCACCCCTATGTTCCTCATCCTCATTCACGTCATAATTATTATCATCTCATTTGGCAGTCACCCTTATCCCGATTCATTCCCATGCAAACATTCCAGGAATATTTCCCACCTGATATCCGTTAAATCCTTTTTTTATTTCTCCGAAGCACAGTTTCATAATGGAATCTGACAGGCTTTCATTAAATTGTTTAGTAGGCTCTGAAGAGCTTCCTGTCTTACCTGGGGACAGTCTTTGATGTAGTGTCCCTTGTTGAAGCAGAGGTGGCACAGGTAGTTTGCTGGAGGCCGTTTGCTGGGCTTGCGTGTTTCCGAAGAGACAGAGAGGTCAGAGAAATGGTCTGCCAGGGAGCTAAGTCCCTCCACGATGTTGTTGGGAGAGCCATATGGAGAGGAACTTTTGTACAAGCTGGTATTCACAGCCTGTAGGGGACATAAACATGTGTAGTGCTATAATCAATTTTTGGTTTGAAATAATGAGTTACTTCTACTGCAGATTAACATAGTCTCACTCAATGTTTTTTTTTTTTTTTTCCAGTAGAATATGCACTGTGATGGCATTAGAGTCTTTTCTCTCTCCAGTGTTTTTAAGATATTCAGTGATACACTACATGATTGGCCAAGAGACATAACCTAGAAATACTTTATTAAAAAATCCCACAAAAATGTGCTTAGTAACCATATCTGGCTAGGTACTACTCCTTTCATTAAGTTCTCAGACATTCATCTACTGAGTAAAATGTAAAAAGAAAGTTTTAATGACGTGACAAGTAATATGTTTTATTGTGCTGAAAACCCGTCACTCAATGCACTGATTGGGACTTGATTGGTTGTTAAACTGTTAATAATGACTCTGTTATCCATTAACTTCATATTATATACAATATGCCTTCAAATATTGTAGCCTTCCCGCCCAAACACAGGTTGAAAACTATGCGCTTGATTTTGCAGGTTTAAAAAGTATAACCGGGAGAGTGCCACAATATTCAGAGAACCTCTCGAGTTGGGTTAAGTTGGAATCAGTGAAATTTACATTAATATTATTGAGTCCTAAGAATCTCCATCACATGATTCACTAATTTATATATGTCATTGAATTACCTTAATCCCATGTGGATGGAATTCTCCCTTACAGGAAACTGTAGGATGTAATGCTGTTGAAAGTGCCACAATGTGAGGGGGGAAAAGGTCCTTTAAACATGAAATTTTGAGGAAATAACTACCATGACCTGGGGTGGCATTCAATTTATCTTCGTTGCGCAAGTGCTTCAATCCAAGCATGTTTTTGAAAGGGCACATAACGTAAACTAAATAATGCAGCTCATAAAGTAAATGTAAATGAGTTTTTGCAGTCTAAATGATAATATATAGAGCTATAATGAATCAAAGCAATGCATGGATTTTATATGGAGCAAGTGGATGCATCTCATTCTCTGGGAATGATACAATTACATCCCGTATAATCCACAGATTGGTGTATTTTTTATGTTTGAAGTGCAGTGTCAACAGCATAGGACAAGTGTGGGCAATACCAATTTCCGAGGGTCTTTATTTCCAATTTCCTTTTTGACTCACTTACACCTGGATCACAAAGTTCTCAGACTTTTTGCCCTACAGAAAATGGACAGAATGAGCTGGATCTCAATGAACACTCACATTCAGGATATAAAAATCTGAGCTTTTTTTATGAACATATGTTGTTTTTAATCGGCCATTATTTTCCCCCAATTTTAAATACCAATTATGTACTTAAGTCTTGGCTTATGGCAAAAATCACTGAAACCACCATCGAAGGAGCCCCAGGTGGTTCCTCCATCCCACTAGTCTGCCAATCATTTTACACACCGTAGGCCACACAACCCTGTACAGGAGGTTCAGGGCCGGCTCGAGACTAGACACGTTCCTTCAACAGCAAAAACAAAACTCTTTTTTTTTTTTTTATCATCAGGCAATGCATATAAATATAGACCAGTTCTCATTGTGTGACTCATCAATCCAAACTCAACTAAACCCACTCCTGTTGAGGACAGCCACTTGTTTCATCCAATTCAGAAATTCTAACTGTGTTTCTGTATGAATAATACTAATTTCAATGAAGTTTGGCATCAGAAAATAAATAAATCTACAGTGGTCTTTTTCAGTCTTGGCTTACCAGCACTATCTCCAGCAGCTACATGTGGAGGGATTATGAAGAACAGGAGGCTACTTCGATCCATCCACTTCCCAATCACTTTGGTTTAGCATGCTTTAGGTCACACAGTCCATACAGTATGCTCAGCGGCTATTCGAGGAGAAGCACGTCCCTGACAGAAAGCACCGCTAGCCGCAGGCACAGAGGAAGCCGGAGGGGGGAAGTTCACTGTTCACTAGTTACACTTCTGAATCATCTGATGTAGCTTGGAATCTGACTATCATGTGTAATGCCACTCAGATAATCTTACTAGATACGGATATCAAGAAGTTTTGAATTTGTTTAATAATAAATACAATAATGAATATACCTTATTGGAATGCTCCATTTTAATATCAAGGGTACATAATCAGTGATCAGTAATCGTTTCTATGCATTCGCTCAATCCCTGAGTGGTGTTTCTTTGTTACCGCCGACCATATACCCAAACCCTCCACATTGGTTTTGAGGCACCGCCGCCCGACCCATCAGCAGAATAAACCGAAAAGCTCGTACTAACTAACGCATTCAACGCCACTAAGTTGACTCGAGCCACGGCTATACAGACACCGGAAACACTGCAGTGTTTCGAGTAACGGTAATGGCCTGTACTGGAATCGCTTTCTGTGCGCACCTAGACATACAATTCCTGTACCCTACTCTTTAGCCTACATTAAATAAATTAATCACTTTTTAATTATTGATTTAATAATTTAAAAATACATTTTCTTTTACTTTATATATTTGTATATATAGATTACGTTAAACATTATTGTTTTAATATATTGCAAATATTAAAACGTACACTGTGACACGAAAATTTTTAAAATCTTTACAGTTCAATTCCCAAATATCATGACGGTGCTATAAAAAAAATAAAAGAAAAATCAGCAAAAAATGAAAGCCAAGTACAAAACCGACCGCACGCCTTCCCTATTCAAATACACGACGATAAACATAGCTGTCATCTATATTTCCTAGGCTTAAAATGAATTAAAAAATAAAAAAAACTAGAAATGTCGAGGCAATTAGGAAAGTTAAAATAATCATGAAAAAACTCTCTAACCTCATTCCTTTGGAGCTGAAAGAAGTTGTTGAGATAGTTGGAATTTAGAGAGGAGCTTGTGTCAGCAGCGGTAGGATTGGGGAAGTTTAGATCCGGATGGGAAGAGTTTGGCTCTGGTCTGAACGCGTCGAAGGCGCTGGTCTGTCGAGTGTCTTGTAAAGAGAGGTAGACCCAGTTTAGAAGCTGTGCGGGCTGGTAAACAGAAGAACTGGCGTCTAAGGCAGACAACAAGCTCATCTTTAAACTCCTTTGTTTGGTTCTCCACCGTTGGTTTTAGGTGAGTCACAATTTATTACTCTTTGCTTCTTAATTTCCACTTTCTTTAAATGAAGGTTCTCCCCTCCAATCGGTTATTTATTCCCTCAAGAGTTCTATCCTCGGACTTTTATCCTAATCCATAGCGCTACGAACTTGCAAAAGTAATCGCTCAGACAATATAAAAAGTTTAAACTACAGCCTGAGATCCGCTATCCCTCTTTATTTGCCCTGGAACAGCTCGAATCTCATTACATATTCTGCTGTACGTCACAGGGCAAGAACGCGAATAAGCGAAAGATTATCAGTTTATTTGCATAGTTACATATTCATTGACAAGGTAATCGGAAACATGCTTTCATATTAAGCAAAATATTTCCACTCTTTACCCGTGGAACCCGCATATCCACAGAATATTTATGGGTACAGCTGAGCAGATCATAACAGTAATGGGTGAAGGGTAAGGACTGAAAGTTCTGTTTCAAGTTAATATCGAAACGCTACTGCTTCAGTAAACAGTGACTTCCAGTCAAATATGTTTTGGAGGGTGAAAAAAAAGTCAGAAAGAAGTCTAGTGTTAAGAATGAGTGAAAGCTGTTCCCCTAATTATGTGCCTGTTAAATCCCATTAGTTACATTTCACATTACGTATAATAGGTCAAACTAAAACATTTTTTATTAAGCTGAGATACCCAGATTGAATTATGTTAATTAATTATATTTTTATTCAGAAGAAATTCTAAATAAAAGTATAATTAATTATGATTAATTATTAATTACTTCATACCTCTATATACCTACAATACACATACTACTAAGTTTAATGTTCTCTTATAAACATACTTCTACGGAGTTTAAGACATTAACATTCACATAATCAGTTTTTTTTAATACATATTTCCCCTTGTGACGCAATAACAAAGCTTCTCTAAATATTTTCCCTGACATTGTAAATTCCCTTCCTATGGAGATTTATATTTTTATTTCAGCAGCAGTTATTTGGTTATTTCTTGCTCAGCCTCATAAATTAGATTTGTATCTGTGAAAGTATAAGTATCAAGATGCAGAGCACGCAATGAAGTAATGGATACTTAGTTAATTGTCTTAGTCAATATCAAAGACATCAATGCATCCTGGAATTTGAGTGACATTGCCTTGTGAATTCCATTGATTAACCCCAAGGAGAGAGGTAAACTAATGGCTATGGCTGTTTAACGACAGGTGAGATTGACTGACTTGTGCATCAATTATGACCACCCACCGTTATCGCAGGAATTTGGTATTTTAAGTTTTGTTGAGTGTTGGTAGAGGTTAGTACAACGTTATCAGCTGCACTGGTGTATTTTCTTTCATTTGGCAGAGCTCAAAACGAAATAAACTGTGAATTTATTTTAATTACTACTGTTCCAACTGCTAATTTAGTATTTAGAGTATAACATATTATATTGTGTTATTTGGTACACCATATAATTATTTAATTGCTAATGTAATTACTAATAAAAAAACAAATGCCATATAAATAACATCTTGAAACAATTTTTTAAATAATGTAAACCCTTTCAATATAACAACAACAGGGGAGGTTCAGCCTCCTCTACTGCTGATACAGCCAGCTTTCATGCAGCTGCAGTATGTTATGGTATCTATTGTATATCCTGGAACATTTATTCTAGAACATTTGTTTCCAAACAAAATTCACTGTTACAATAAATAATATTCTGCTTTAAATTTTAATTTACTCTTTTTGAAAACGGCTCTTTACCTGGACAGAAAAATATAGGGAAGTGGTTATGGTATTGTAAGATCAATACATTTTGTGTCCAGATCATAGCAGAGGCACTGCTGTCCTACTTAAAATGAAGACCTGAAAGAAAATATTGGATCAGTGCGTATTCTTAGTAGACAGATTGTCTGTTGAGAAGGTTTCCGAAGAGTGAGTATTGTACACTATTACGTTGTAAAGCAATTTTTATTTTTGTTTTCTAATTACAGAAACTGATATGAAGAAGTACTTTTACAACTCCCGAAGAACGTATAGACTCCTCATTATGTGACATCACTGTCTTCCTCTGGTGTCTGAGGATGTTACACTCTGTGGTCATTTTATCATGACAGTTGTGGCTCGGTTTATCCTAAGCAACACCACATAGAACATTGCTCAAATAGAATGCCCATTGATGGACTACAGCAGGCATACATGTATTTTGCAACATTTGCCAGGTTGTTGCGGACTTACTGTTTCACTCATTACAGTGGCTATGTCCAATATCAAGCCTCAAAAACCCTAAAACCTTAAAATTGGAATTAGGCTTTTGAAATAAATATTGAAAGACAGACATTCCATTCAGTTTCAGTCCTTGTGTTTTAAGGAGGCGTGTTTTTGACATGTCGTGATGTCATCAAAAGTATGTACAGTTGTGCTCAAAAAATTGCATACCCTTGGAGAATTGGTAATACATGTACAATTTACAAAAAGAAAACATTAGTGAGCGGCAAAACGCATTTCTTTTATTTCTTATGGGATTCATATTCAACTGTAGGTTATAACAGAATGGCACAATCAGAAAACAAAACATGGCAACAAAGAAAAAAATGAAATGACCCCTGTTCAAAAGTCTGCATACCCTTAGTTCTTAATACTGTGTATTGCCCCCTTTAGCATCAATGACAGCATGCAGTCTTTTGTAATAGTTGTCTATGAGGCCCCAAATTCTTGCAGGTGGTATAGCTGCCCTTTCGTCTTGGCAAAATGCCTCCAGATCATGCAAAGTCTTTGGTCTTCTTGCATGGCCTTGTGCTGGGTCATTGTCGTGCTGGAAAGTCCAAGAGCATCCCATGCACAGCTTTCGTGCAGAAGAATGCAAATTGTCTGCCAGGATTTTCTGATAACATGCTGCATTCATCTTGCCATCAATTTTCATAAGATTCCCCATGCCTTTAGAGCTCACACACCCCCGTAACATCAGTGAGCCACCACCATGCTTCACAGTGGGGATGGTATTCTTTTCACGGAAGGACTTGTTGACCCCTCTCCAAACATAGCGCTTATGTTTGTGACCATAAAGCTCTATTTTGGTCTCGTCACTCCAAATAACAGTGTGCCAGAAGCTATGAGGCGTGTCAAGGTGTTGTTGGGAATATTGTAACCGGGTGTTTTTGTGGCATTGGCGCAGTAAAGGCTTCTTTCTGGCAACGTGACCATGCAGCTCATTTTTGTTCAAATATTGTCGTATTATGCTCCTTGAAACAAACACACCGTCTTTTTCCAAAGCAGCCTGTATTTCTCCTGAGGTTACCTGTGGGTTTTTCTTTGTATCCCGAACAATTCTTCTAGCCCTTGTGGCTGAAATTTTTCTTGGTCTACCTGACCGTGGCTTGTTATCAAGGGATCCCCAAATTTTCCAGTTCTTAATAAGTGATTGAACAGTACTGACTTGCATTTTCAAGGCTTTGGATATCTTTTTATATCCTTCAACATCTTTATAAAGTTCCACTGTATCCTTGTTACACAAGTCTTCTGACAGTTCTTTTCTGTCACAGGTGTGGGAAATTAACCTTTAATTGCCATTTGAACCTGTGCGTGTCACCTTGTGTGTCTGTAACAAGGCCAAAAATTCATCATTATGATTTTAAAACAACTATGTGATAACAAATGGCTTCATATGATCACTATCCGTAAAATAAAAGACAGTTTTTTTGCATGATCAGTCAGATTTTCAAAATCAATGCCAAAATTTCACAATTTCTGCCAGGGTATGGGCACGACTGTACATCTAAGGATACTTCACGAAAGGATCAACCAAACCTGGAGTTCCAACTATTAGTATTAATACACGTACCATTTTTTTTTAACTCTAGGAGAGGCTCCCTACAAAACATGTCACTATTTTCATCAGACCTTTACAGCATTGGTCCAGGGTCGTCTATTTTACAAGTATAGACTTGGTTTAAGCAGGTAACATCAGGGAGAATGCCAATAATTTTATATTCAGTAGTTCAAAGCAAATTTCACACTGCAAGATTTTTAGATCGAGGTAAAGTTGGTTTTATATTCAACATTCAACTGACATTCGCCAATAGCCGTTTAAAACAGTAAAAAAAAAAATCAATAACTAATTCAGGGATTGCCACAGAAACCTCAGACTAGAAACAATTAATTATAAAATTGTCTGGCATACTTTTACAACCTTTGTTTTGAATCAAAATTCTGAACAGTCACAACTTCTAGCTCTTGTCAACCAATTATTCACTTAACATTACACAGACCCTTGTGCACTGTTTTGCTTACCTCTGTACCCATCGGCCCAGCACCTCCCCACCTGGTTTTCTGTTTTACATTTAAACCCTGCACTTCTCCTCAGTCGGGGCGAGTGCTTGTTTTGTATTCTGTTTTGTTATGTTCTGGGTTTGGAATTTGTTTAGAATTTACTTAATAAAGATTATGTTTATTTCTTTGAGCTGCGCTTGGGTTCGTTTTTGCTTTGGTGCTTTGCGCCACGTGACAGAAGAAATCGCCAAAACAAAGAACCCAGCCGCTCCTTTGAGTTTCCGCCTCCACGCCCTGAGCAAGCCTGCAATTCTCCATGTCCTGACCAAGCCTCCAAATCTCCACGCCTTGACCAAGCCTCCATGCCCTGACCAAGCTTTCAGGCCCCTAGGTTTCTGGCTCAAGCCACCATGCCCTGACCAGCCTCCAAGCCTTCAAGCCCTCGAGTTTCCGGCTCTGCGCAAGTCACCCGAGTTTCCGGCTCTGCGCGAGAGTCACCCGAGTTTCCGGCTCTGTGCGAGAGTCACCCGCCCTGACCAGCCTCCTCGCCTTCAAGCCCCCGAATTTCCGGCTCTGCACAAATTTTATTTTTATAAAATCAAAAGTAGAATTTTGATTCGGCATACTTTTACAACCTTTTGTTTCTAATCAAAGTTCTACTTTTGATTGTATATAAATAAAGTCAATAATATTGCATTTAAGGTTGCATTTAAATTGAATTGATAACTAATTCAGGGGGATTTAGACATAGCCCTTCCCTTATGTTCAAAATGACTATATCGCAGTCATATTCAGGGTCAATTTAACATATACAATAATTACAATAACTACATTAAGTACATCAAATATATGATCAAAAATCCCAAAATGTATTGAGTAGCTGAGAATTTCCTTTTTCATGCTTTTTGTCCTGAGTTGACTGTTCAGAATTTTGATTCAAAACAAAGTATGCCAGACAATTTTAGAATTGTATCTATTTTGAGGTTTCTGTGACAATCTCTCAATTAGTTATTGATTTTTTACCACCTTAAATGCAATATTATTGACTATTTATTTTTATAAAATCAAAAGAAGAATTTTGATTCAAAACGAAGGTTGTAAAAGAATTCCAGACAATTTTAGAATTCATTGTATCTAGTTTGAGGTTTCTGTGACGATCCCTGAATTAGTTATTGATTTTTTACCACCTTGAATGCAATATTATTTTGTTACCGCCTTAAATTAAATATTATAGAATTTATTTATTTTTATAAAGTCAAAAGTAGAATTTTGATTCAAAACAAAGGTTGTGAAAGTATGCCAGACAATTTTAGAATTAATTGTATCTAGTTTGAGGTTTCTGTGACAATCCCTGAATTAGTTATTGATTTTTTACCACCTTAAATGCAATATTATTGACTATTTATTTTTATAAAATCAAAAGAAGAATTTTGATTCGAAACAAAGGTTGTGAAAGTATGCCAGACAATTTTAGAATTAATCGTATCTAGTTTGAGGTTTCCGTGACAATCCCTGAATTAGCTATTGAATTTTTTTTTTACTGCTTTAAATTTGTATTGCCGAATGTCTGTTGAATAATTTCTGTTGAATGTTGAAAATAAAACCAACTTTACCTTGATAAGATATCGTAAGCACAACGGGCTAGTGCTGGTTATTTCGGTAAGTTTTAACTTTGGAAAACAACCACGTTTTCAAAATGTAAATCGTCTGTTTTGCTCACGCTCTGTAGCAATGTTTTAATATATTAATATTAATATTTCGTAAATTGTAACATTGGAAATAACATTTTTGTATCATGCCTCAAATGCGCCTTGCAGAACTGTAAAACTCCATCTGGAGAATTTTGTCGTAGGCTTGAACAACGCTGCTCACACTGTCAGGGCCTTAAGGTGTGGCTCATGGAAACTATGACAAGACCCACCCACCTAAATACATTGCTAGCTAATATTCTTCCTGGACGTTCTTTTTGCAGCTCAAGACGAGGCTTTTTCTCTCACCGTATATCAAACTGAAAGTAAGTCGCTGAATTTCATACATCGGTTTGTAGTAGTGACCGTATGTCTCACTTTACTTGCGGTGTAACAGAACATCTCCGTATAATATAAAAATTCACTTTATTTCTGGTCATTTTTCAGTCTTTATTATTGGACGTTCGCTTGTCCAGGTAAATAAAGGCCGAGAACTTCAACGTTTCGACCGGGTGGTTGTCTTGCTTACGTTTCTTGTGTAGCAGCGTACTTTCTTCATGGTTTGTATTACTTCGGCCTTATGTTTTTCGGACTCTTGCGATGTTACTAACATTGTTAGCATAGCAAACAAAGGTATTCGCCACGTAAGCCTATGAAGGCTATGTCGGCTCGCTGTTTTAGTGTACATTATAGCGCAACACCACGTCATTTTTATACAACCGAGGGGTGAAGTTGTAAACTTGTGTTACTATCTACTGCATTGCAGTTGTGTATTTAGTTTTGCTTGGTGTATTGGCTAAGATTACAGGCTGTTCAATGGAATTGGTTAGTATAAGTTCCATTTTTTTTTTCTAAATATATCGGGTCATAATAATAATACTTTTGACCGAGTGTTTTTTCCCTTTCTGTTTGTCTAGCTTGCTGTGTAACCAAACCGTTCCAGCAGACTGTGCCTAGGCGTTTTAACATTTAATTCTTACGTTGCGCTCGTTAAAATTCCCATTCTCGATATCACGGATATAATTATGACTAGTAAATTAATTTTAGAAATTTACAGTTTCGAGTAGTTTTATTTACAGTTCTCGATGTCATTAATTGGGGGCGGTGCATATCGGTGGAGAAATATTCGCGGCGTCAGTCTTCTTTCGTCATCCGTTGATATTTTTCGAAGCGGTGCATGATAAAGCTCTTGGAACATAATCTGTCAAAATTTCGGAGGTGATATATTCAACTGCTTGAGCCCAACAGTGGTTTAATTCTTGATCTTTCGGAAAAAAGGTAAAAGCTCATACCTTTAAGCAATACACTGTATGCCTATTAATATAGAAACTTCCATGAGATTTAAGCTCTGTCAATTCCAGTATGCTTAACGTGATGAAAATATATATCTCACAACCACAAATTAAACGGAATGCAAAAAAAAAAAAAAATGAAATGACCAATTTTTTTTTTTTTTTTTTTTTTTTTTAAATGATGTAACATTTTAAGTTACATTATATGTGCTATAAATTATTATGCCGAATCATAAACAGGGCTATTCTGCAGGCACCCCCAGGAAACACGCTTGAGTTCACCGGGTGTAACCCTTCTAGTGCTCTTGTAGTACTGCCCAAAAAGACGTTGCCTCAATATAATTCTGTTGGCCATGGTTCCTGGCCCAATTAGGTCTTCACTTTACTGTTCTAAAATTACTTTGAATTATATAAATACTTGCCATGTTAATCTTTTTTGATATTGCCCATATCTGACAAAAGAATAAAACACTGACGTCATATGTCACAGATCGTGGTGTCATTCCCCACGTGCTTCTCTAGCTTCATCCAATCACGACGCTTCGGGTTGAAACGGCCACATCCCAATCCGGTTGGGGTGTGTAAATACATGAATGCGGGTAGTGGAATATGACGCCATATAGTTGGATCGTACTAATGTAACTCAGCACTAACCCAGTGCCGATTAGCGACAGGAGGTATAGCATTGGAAAGAAATGTCATTTGACTTCTAGGCATCATCTATATACAAGCATTTTTCGAAATCCAATTCATGACATGAATAATTAATTTGTCACAAGTTGAAATTCTTTTTTTTTAAATCCAGAATTAGTTTTTGACAAGTCATAATTTAGATAAATTATTTAGATGTCAAACTGTTAGGCTATTTGAAGATATCTAAAACACAATTTTTTGTATCAAAAAGAGAATAAAGCTAGAAAAAAAGAATTTGATATCAATAAGTAAAGTAGTCAAAATGATCAAAGTTGGTATTACAACTAGTCATATTTAAGTATCTGATAGCTAAAATCACACAAAATGTGCATGCTTACCAAGGATCTCATTCAGAATCGATTGAGCTGTTAATTTAATCATATTGACTGTTACCTGTTGTAGCTGCGTTTCCTAATGAAAAGAAAGTAATGACTATGTCTCTCAAGGTACAAATGAGGTATATAAGAGCGTAGGAGTTGCATTTTACTTTCTTGCATTTTCTTCCATTTAACTTTTTTCATAAACAGTCTAGTTCAAAAACCAGCATACACAGGAGCCCCCAGGTCCAGGATTGAAAACCAGTGACTTATTATTTCACATGTATGGGTATTTTAGCTAAAAACAAACCTAAATTACAAAACACCATATGTAATTCAAATGTTTAAAGTATTTAGAAAATAATGTTTTACTACTGTTTATTGTAAAATTCAAATTTATGCTTTTTATTTTTTGTGACCATTTAGTTAAACGATTTATCTGGGAGCAATTGTTTTTTTAAGTGTTAATGGAGGTGGTGGATTTAACATGAAACTTTTAGCTTGAAACTGATTTTAAGAATTATATTTTTTGGTCAAACAACTTAACCAAACACAAGTCAAATACCATTCATTGTGTTCCTTCTTTTTTGAGTATTTTTAAATAAAGGGGCGGCAAAACATATGCCAACATGCATATTTCCACAGTAGTAACTCAGTAGTTTTTCTGTGTTTAAAAATAAAACATACGTGGTACATCTAAAATATGTGGTGTAAAAATGTATGGAATATTTTTTCCCTGGATTTCAGATCATTCAGAGCTTATTCTTTGATAAAAAAAAAAAAAAAACTATGTGACTTATTGCATTTTGTTTTCATTTCAGAGCTTACAATGAGCTATCCTGGATATCCCCAACAAGCGGGTGGCTACCCTCCACAACCCGGCAGCTACCCTCCTCCAGCGGGATCATACCCACCTCAGGCAGGGGGCTACCCGCCTCAGGCCGGAGGATACCCGCCTCAGGCCGGAGGATACCCGCCTCAGGCCGGAGGATACCCGCCTCAGGCAGGAGGATACCCGCCTCAGGCAGGAGGATACCCACCTCAGGCAGGAGGATATCCACCTCAGGCAGGAGGATATCCACCCATGCCTGCTGCGGGTGAGTGTTATGGTTTGCTGTTAATGATTACTCTTTGTGGCCGCTGACCTGCTAATCATTGCAAAATTGTGTTTATTTTTTATTTTTTGTATGTATATTGTTTCTTATATAAATGGAAAAAGAAAAGGCTATTAAATACCGTTATGTGAAGTGTGATTATCAGGTTGCCAAAGTTTTTTTTTTGGTCCCAACCTATGTTCTGTTATAGTTTAATATAGTTAATTATTATTATTAAATATTTCATTTTTAATGTTGAAAATCTCAGTGCAGGGATAGCCAAATATTTGGGGACCACAGTAGCCATATGGACTACCAATTTGGTGAAACCCAGGGGTTCAGTTTATTTCCCTCAAAAAAAAAAAGAAGAAAAACTTATGTATGTCACTGAACTTTACTTAAGCTCCACCAGAGGTCGTTAGTCATTGGAGCAAAAGCCAAAAAAGAGAAATTGCACACTAAGTGCCACCATTGACTCAGATCTAAATTTTGAAACCTATATCCGGAACGTGAAGAAAACATTCTTCCTGACACTCATTAGGTCACTTGAGATCAAATGAACAACGTTTAAGCACCACAGTGTATCTGCAGATTGAGTAGGCAGGTGTTTCAAGGGCTGAAAGGATATTTTTAAATGCGATGGACGGATAAGGTGGGTGGATTTTTTCTGTGTGCACATATGTGCACATTGTGTGTTTGAATGGAGTATGAAAGCTTTTAGCTTTTCAGCACAGTGCAATTACGTGTACACACATACAGTTACAATGTTTATTATCAATGGAGATCCCACTTATTAATATCAATCTAGGGAATGATTTAGATGTATACCTTAGAAGTGTAATAATCCGATTTGTAAATGCAAATAAATGGGTAAAAAATCCAGTAAAACAGGACATTAGTATTAGCATTTCAGACATGTTTATGTCTGCAAATCGGTCTTGCCTTCCGTTTTCAGGTGGATGGGGAGGAACCCCTGGTTACCCCACCATTGGACTTGACAACTTATCTAATCCTGGATTCAATTCTGCCAGTCTTGCTGGAATGGTAAGTTGTCTTTAATGCAACACACTTGCTGAATGCAATAAGATTTGGAATTCACATCTTATTAAAATGGTCTGAATGAAAATTGTTGTAAAAATCAAGGTTTAATGGTGGATAAATTACCCACATGATTGTGTTTGCATTCTCCCTTTCTTTAACTCTTTTTGCTTTCTTATTCTCATCGCTTTTTAAATTAATATTTTCCTTTATGAACTATTAGGCTGTAATGTAGTCTAAGAGCAGTGAATGGTGTTCACTTCTTCATCACATGCAATCTTTTATGACTACAGGCCAATCAGATTTCTTCCTCAATCAGTGGGTTCAATCCGAACCCCGCCATGTTCAATCAAACACCAGGTGGTTTCCCCACCCCACAGTCAGGTGGTTACGGTGGACCGCCCCCCAATCAGCAGCCATACGGCGGGTTCCCTCAACCTGGAGCCGGAGGGGGCCAGCCTCAGGGAGTGGGGTACCCAGGAGGCCCAGCCCCATCACAGCCAATGCCATCCTACCCTGCAGCCCCTGCAGTCAATCCGTCCATGCCTGCCTACGGAGGGGGCATCCCTTCCACTCCAATGGCCCCCACCATAAATGTAAGTCTTAAGAGCCCCGGCTTTATCCCCATAAGTGTGCTGGTAAACAGATGGGTTATGTGATTCATAATGGGTGGCACAAGTGCGTGAGTGGACTGTAGTATTCAGCTGGCCTCTGAATGTAACTCACAGCGTTAAGTGAGAATTTTAAATTCACATTTTCACTGTTTTATCAGAGAGGATATCGAGGTTCGATCACAGATTTCCCTGGGGCAGATCCACTGAAGGACGTAGAAGTCCTCAGAAAAGCAATGAAAGGGTTTGGTGAGTAAACCATGGTTCTGCTCATGCTTTCATTTTAAATGAACTGTTTTTGACCTCATTTTTTTAACATCAGAAATTATGAACTATTTTCAAATGAATAAAATACCTCAGTCATTTTGTGATGACTCAATATTGTTGATAGCTTCTTTTTGTGGATGAAGTTTAGATGGCCATGGTTTTCAGCCAAACCATGTAACCATATTCTCCGAGAGATCATGCCAAATCAAAATGGAGAGTATACTAAAGTTATTTTAAAATCAAAACTTATTTAAAGTGTGTGCCATAAAATCTTTTTTTTTTTTACAGGTACTGATGAGCAAGCCATAATTGATCTTCTTGGAAGTCGCACCAACAAGCAACGTGTACCGATGTTGATTGCGTTCAAAACGGCATATGGGAAGGTAAAGTTGGATAAGAATTTTCAGGGTGATTCATAGTTTTATACTCGACAAAGCCTTTAATACTCATGATGGCATGGTGGAATTTAACATAAAGATCTGCTGCCCTGTTTTGTTTAAAATGTTAAATACCAAAAACAGGAAACGTATCTTCAGTCCTTTCCTAGGGATTTAATATCCTCTGGGAGGATGGCTTTACAGCAGTAAGAGAGAGTTGGTGAACCATTGAGAATGATCTATAAGTCCTAATAGATAATGGTAGCAAATCGGATTAAACAAAGAATATGCAAAAACTTTATTTGAATGATTAGCTTGCATATTTTAGGGCTCTTATTAGCTTGCGTGCTTTAACATTTTTCACTTTGGTAAATCATACTATAGGAAATTTATCACTGTTAAACTGCAGATTAGACTTAAGGAAAATATGACACAGCGATATCTAGCTGTCGCTTATTAACGAGTTTGTGTTTAGCTTTCTAGATATCTGCCATTGTGATTACAAACAAGGTTTCAGTAAAATACAAAATAGGGCATTACATCTGGACATGTTGCTACTGGTCAATATCTCTGATGCAAAGATTTCAGGGAAATTGTAAACCTAGAAACGGACTGAAAAATGCAAGAAGTTTAAGGAAACCAAGGGAGACTTGGAAATTTAAATGTAACCAAATAAGTCAAACATGTATTTCTCTTATTTCATTAGGATTTAATCAAAGATTTGAAATCTGAGCTTTCCGGAAACTTTGAAAAGCTTGTTCTGGCCATGATGAAGACTCCTGCACAGTTCGATGCGTTTGAGCTCAAAGAAGCCATAAAGGTTAGTGTATTTCTAATCCAGATCAATGGCATTTGGGCAGTCAGATGCCGTATCTAGTCACACAATGACCCTAGTTTAAGGAATTGTGTGACTGGCCCTTGCTCTGGCAGGTTCAATGGTTCACTGGTGGTGGTTGAAGAGCAAACTTCATGTTCAGTAGTTGTAAACTTGTCTGTTAATCGACAGGGGGCCGGCACAGATGAAGCATGCCTTATTGAGATCCTGGCTTCTCGCTCTAACGCAGAAATCCGTGAAATCAATCAGATTTACAAAGCAGGTGAGTGCCTAAGGAATAGCTAGCCTGGATCAGTTAACCCCCCCCCCCCATACACTCAATGAGTACCGATACACTCTATTCTCCTAATAGCTATCCATCCTGCCCATTCATGTTAAGAACTGATAAAATGGTCAGTTTTGTAAAATCACAAGCTAGTATTTGTCTTTTTATATAAGACAGAAAACATTTTTGGAAAGTTCTGGATGATGTTTATAAATGTATATTTAAAAAAATCATCCTTGGCTTTTTGTCATGGTGACAGAAGGCACTATTGGTGCAGCAGTCGTTAATGTTACACAGTAAAGTTTGTCAAACAGGACTGTTTTCCACCTGAATTCCAGTTTGGCAGATTTAAAAAAAAGGCAAGGCTGACATGAGAGAAGCCAGCTGCATACTAATTCAGTTTTCCATGATTTATTGCTGTGTCCACTTGGCATTTCGTAATGTGGTTAGCCAGTCTGTTGTAATGTTTCCGAAGGGTTTTATTACATACATTTTCTTACATTGCTTGTAATGCTAATAATTAGGATTGGTTACAATGTTAAATTTCTTTAATGGAAACTCCAATTCATCGCAAATGTTTGTATAAGCAATATTCGTTTTTTCAGAGTATTTGTCATTACAGAAAACAAAAAGACACTGGAAGACGCCATTAGCGGAGATACCTCGGGACACTTTCGCAGACTGCTAATTTCACTCGCTCAGGTAGAATCAAGTTTCTGATGTACTTCTTAACCTTAACTTGGTTTTACTGTGTATAACGAATTTTCTGACTTTAGCTCGTAAAATAATCGGAAAACAACACTTCCGGGTTCTCTGGCTTTCTTGCCGGTCCTTTATTTCGTGTCTTGTAAATAAACAAAAACGCTCACGGGTTCACCCCAAACAAAACAAACCAACGGAAACCCACAGATAAACTTGAATCATGAAGGCGCATTCGGCATTCTCCCTTTCCCGGTGCCGATTCGCTTCTTCTCCCTCCTCCGGCTCCGTTCGCCCGTCTTTTAGCCTCTGCTGGTTGTGCCGTCGTTTTCTCGCCCGACTGGTTTAAAATACTTAAACGGCTGGATTAAATACTGGTTATTTAATCGATCTGGTTGTCTTATATCGGAAAATTGATCAGGCTATTCAGTCAAACATGATATTCAATCCTTAAATCAAAGTCTCGTGGCATTTTGGCTCTGCAGTGTTTATTTCAGGAATGTTGAAAGGCCAAAGGTGGGTGGGATAAAGGTATGCAGAGTGGTCAAGGCTAAAAACTCTAATAAACATTTCCTGGGAAGTCATTCACATGATTCCCTTGTCTTCACTAGGGAAATCGAGATGAAAGTGAGACGGTGGATATTTCCTTGGCAAAACAAGATGCTCAGGTACAGCATGGTTTATAATTGTTGAACAAATGTGTACATTTTTATTTTGTATAATTTCTAGGTTCCCTTTCAACCTAGGGAAAAGTTTCCTGCACTTGGGGGCACGATTATAAATTGGGTCTCTTTGTTTGGGAGTTGGGGCATGTATGGTCTTAAGGACAGAGGTTCACTGGCTTAAAAAATATACGTATATCACAATACACACTGTAAAATCATAGTATATTAGGTGATTTATGCCATGAATATGTACTTTTAGATTTTAACTTCTACTCATTACTTATCCATAGAGCAAATGATCTGTAGTATCATAACGGCCGTTGTGTTTTACTGGTCAGGCTCTGTATGCAGCAGGAGAAAACAAAGTGGGAACAGACGAGTCAAAGTTCAATGCCATCCTTTGTTCCAGAAGCAAACCTCACCTGAAAGCAGGTAAGTCAAAGCCGGGGGGGGGGGCCCCCCCCCCCCCGACCCCGCCCCCCCCGCGACCGGCGGAGGGGGGAGCGACGCGCGCTCGGGGGGTGTGGT
>JAOYSI010073672.1:0-19585 GCA_025775065.1 Hiodon alosoides
ACCTCTACATGCTTTGTAAGTGGGAAAACCTGCAAAATCGGCAGTGTATCAAATACTTGTTCTCCCCACTGTACATACATACAGACAGACAGAAGTCTGACAGAATAATACATAGAAAACATGTTTTATTCATATTATTTTAATTATAATTTTGGTATATCAAATTATTAAAATGCAAGGTTAACCAATCAGTAATCATTGCTATGGAGTAACACACATATATTTGCAGGTGGTGAAAAGTCCAGTGGGTGCAGTCCCATAGAATGACCCAGATCACAGCCCCTTAATGAGATTTCATGACTGAAATTAATTTCATAATCAGGAAATCTATTGCACTGAACTGATTAATTGATAACCTCTCTCCAAATGTTGCTAAGCATTAATTAATGGGTTTAACTCATTAAAAGAGAAACATGTATTAATTCACAGGAGAAACACCTGCTCACAATTTGCACAGCAGCAGAAGCTGGGAAATTCCCATTTGTATGGTGATTTCTTGAAGAGGCAAACTTTATCTGGTAAATTATTCAGGGCTGCTTGGGGAAACCTTTTCTCCCACTCCAAGCAGATGGCTTTGTTTATTATAATCAGCAAGCTAAACACTGGATGATATAAAGTTTAATAAGTTGAATTCTGACTTTCTCTTTGATTTCGTTTTACTTCCCTTTTAACAAATACATTAAGTATTGTACGATCAAATAATGAGGAAAAAGTAAAATATACAACTAGTATGTCAGATACATATTAAATACAACATTTAAAATAATGAATTTTGTATGTATAAAGGTAATGGGAATTCTCCATTTAAATTAATTTAATTAAGCTAGCGCCCACTGCATTGTGGCATTGTCCTAGGCTGTTTCGCAAGTAATTTTTGTAGTAGAAATGTAAATAAGCGGTAACATTGTTCCTCCTTATGCATGGACCAAATTATAATCAAAGCAAAAAACTTTCCCTGGATTAAAACACAATTAGTTCCTGAGTTATTTTCGAAATAGCGCAGGACCAAATCAAGTCAATTTTGCCCTTCAAAAGCGGTCTATCATGTATGGGTGGGGGCTGAACAGAAATTTAAGTGTTAATGTCTTGTTTACATAAGCGTTCCCACACAGTGTGTTTAGTGTTTACACTAGTGAATACTAGTGCTGGAACCAAACAGCGAAACAAACGCACAACATTCTGAAAATGGGAAGTTTCATAGCTAAAACTTAGAATAAGATAAAATTATTGACACACTGAAACCTGTTTTTAGCTAGAAACCTGTTTATGTAACTAGCATTGTTTTTAAATTTTTAGATTTACATTTGCCAAATGCCTTTAGTGCCAAATCACCTTAACAGTATCAACAAAAAACTGATCTATAGACCATTTTCACAATTTTTCACTGTCACAGACATAATAAATGATAAACTTGTAACTTCACGTTCATTGTTTGCAATCTCATTTCCTTGGCTTGCCTTTCTCTAGTGTAAATGGAAACCCAACAAGCCAAACTACGAGACCTGGCACATAGCTGCCCAGGACGGCTCGGGCATGCTAAAGTAAACAAGGCATACCGATTATATAATAATAGGATGAATAGAATAATAGAACTTAAACTTAATCTAACATCCGTGTCTGTGAGCGACCAACCCGGACTGATGTGATTTTCATCATGAAGTCTAGACTGTGCACTTTTTATGGTAATTATCTAGAACATTTGTCCAGTAAGCCTTTTAGCTATGTGTGCCATATGATGAAGCATAATTGAATGCCTTTATGCAGGAGTTGAAAAATGTGTGGCCCTGGATGAGAGGGAATAATACCCACAAATTCAACACTGAATACCACTTGCTACATCTGCAAAACTTGCTGAAATTGTTTTTGGTATCCTTCAGCTCGGTTTTGAGTTCACCCCAATCAATTTTTACTAGTATCAGTTTTTAATAAGAATTCCTCCATACTGCTTTCTTTAAAATGTTATTTTAGATCCAAAGTATGAAACTGAAATAAATTCTCCAGTCACAAAGGAAAGATCTGTTATCTTGCATTTTAACAACTGAAACATCAACCAAGGGGCCTTCCTGTCCACGTGTTGACTAAAAATCTTTCCAAATTCCCCTTCCCCTACACCAGTCAAAATGGAATGCATAACCCATCCAATAACAAAATAAAGTGTTTTTGTTCCAGATGTGAGAAAGAAACCTCAAATACAATTTTGTTGTTCAAGTACCCAGGCTATTGTTCTCAAATGCATTGTCTCCCTTCTCAGGCCTGGAAGACTGTATTTCCTTAGCATAGGCCTCTTGGTGGTTTCCTTGACTAGTGCCGTAAGTTACTGAGCTTTTGTACCTCAACAGGTGTTCCTAATTAAAATCTAGCACACTCATGCGTTTTGATGACTCCTCTGAAACCTGCTTGTAGTAATTTTCTCATAATCCAATTAGGTCCAAAATGTCTAAATGTATTCTCCCACATTTCAAACCCCGCTTGGTTTGAAGTGATATAGTCTTTGACATTAATGAAGGTAAAGTACCTTTCTGACATGCAGAAGATTCAAGCTAAGAAGAACTGATGTTGTAAAAGTTTGTTTTCAATTGTTTTTATACTAATACAATGTATTTATGTTGATTGTTTTTTTCAGGCAGATCATGAAATTCTGATCGAGGATTTTCCAGACTTGATGCTTCCTAGATACCTCACAGCCAGCCACAGGGACAACGAATAATGTTCTGCATGTTTATGTACTGTAATCTCTCCTGAGGTTCTTGTGGCATTTTCAGATGTATACACATCTTGGCATAGACCTTAATAAGGTGACCTCAAACATTTCAGGTCTGAAAATGAGCATTGCTGAAGACCACATTAAACTTGATTCTCAAACAATCAAATAAGTAGCAGTCAATTTAACTTTGCAGTGAAGTCATGCCATCTGCCAGGAATCTACTTGCAGAATGCTCGGAATCATCTTGATTTTGAAAGCTCTAGGAAGCATTATGTTAATATATAGCTTTATTCCTAGGGGCCCTTACGTCAGTGAAATGCAAAGAGACCTGTGCAGAAATGACAGCAATACATTTAGTACAATTATATATATGCTTTTCAAGGCTTTGTGCAGAGCAGTTGAACACAGCTGTAGTGGCGGAGTGGAGAACTACACTTCACCCATAGCAGTTACCTGATCTATCGTTAATTTAATTTGCGTCTAGAAGATAACATCAACCACTCCCTGGGGAGTTCTGTAAATCAATTTACCTGAGGGCAAAGCAAGGAGTTTACTTTAGAGCTTGTTACTTTGAGCCAAACTAGAGAATTGTTGGAAGGATAAGTGAGGGATTTGGATTTCGACCTGATTTATGTGTAGACCTGTTTTGGACGAGAACCGGTATTTGGATAACCACCTTTTTTTCACAGTTTTCTCCTTGACTCTGCCCCTTTGTACCTCAGCCTGATAAAAATAAAAGAAACAGCATTTTTATTTAAACACTGATTGCTCTCTGATGGGTGCACACAATGACAAGACCTAAGACCCATGGGGTTGTTAAATGATATGCTGAATAAAATCATCTAATTCATTACTTTAATTAAAATAAGATATCTTAATAGCAACACAATAATATGTTTAGTGTAATTTACAAATGAAAAATGCGTGAACAATTAGTACATTTGTAGAGAGATACTTGTCATTGATATCATCGTCCTCAAACCTTTATTTAACCAGGTAAGGGCACTGAGAACTGATTACTAATCGTAGATGCAACCTGGAGAAGAGACGGCATAAATACACCAATATAGACCACAAATAAATAAACAAATAACAAAAACATATTTTCTGCAAGTACAGGAATAAGGAAAAAAATGGATCAGAAAATAATACCAAGAATATTATTAAATCAGTCTAATCAGGCTGTGCACGTGATGGGAGAAAATGTGCTTCAATTTGTGAAATAAAACCTCCCTCTGAAATGAAACCAAAACGTTTTATCTTGTATGGTATTGATTTTCCGATTATTATACTGATTATAAATTAGTCCATACAGTTGAAGTATGGGGTGGGTATAAAGTAATGGCCTATTTAAAAGGGTGTTGAGGTCACAGTGATTTGAGCGGTAAGGGCCACCAGCTTTGGACTCCTTTAATTATCTTCCCTGTTTGTGAGTGCAATATGTTTGTGTTAATAACTACACCACAATGATAATATCACAACCTGAATTGAGATACTGCTGTACATACTTATCGTCTTAGATATATTTAGATGTTACACAAATAACACTGACCAGACGCCTTGTCTGTGATGGAAATTGTAAACTACTTACTCAGTATTGCATGCAGTTAAAAAACATTCAGAAAGAGAAAAATAGTTTGTTTTTTTTTTTTCTTGCCCAGTTGGTCATTGCTCTTTTTAAACTAAGTGACATTTCCTTACTTTGACTTAAACCTTTCCACCTCTATGGGGGAAAGGTCATCTTCATCTTCCTCCATGTCTCTGATTTCCAGGATGATCCATTGCGATTTTGGCCCCCCGTAGCCTTCTCATGAGTTTAAAATAATTTGTGACCAAAACATTTTTTATGAAGTTTCTGAGTAAACTGAATGCAAGTGATATTATTCTCTAAATTCTTCATATAAGCTTTATATGCACATCAAGATGTGTACACAAACACAAAAAAAAGACCTGCAGGTCAAACAGTTTTTATATATATATATATTATAATAGAACATTGAAATTAGAATTATGACAAATTATGAAGTAATCTGAGTCAGATTGACTCCTTTTAGAGTTTTATACCACTAAAATTCTTTGTATTTCCATTTCGATTTATCCTCTAGGTAGGGGCAAAAAAGGAAAGAAGAATAAAACGAAAACAAATAGAACACTGATGGTTCATAAACGATTTTCTGGGTCAATTTGACCCGGTAGCTGATGTGAATAGGGCTTGTTGGTTTTTTTTTTTACAAAATAATCGTATCTTTTGTTCTCTTACCCACTCTTCATCCCCCTTCAATTCTCTTTCCTTATCATATTTGCCCGCACATTCACGTGTGTACGCACACACACGGACACTACACATGTGTGTACGCTCATACGCAGACAAACGGACCACAATTGCGGGAACTCACTCTCTTTACTCTCTCGGTACAACAGAGTTCTGTATTTTCCCCCTTCAAACATGAGCAAGATACTAGACCATGAGGACCAGTCATCTGATGAAGATTAAACTTCCTCAGTATCATCCAAGGTCATAAGGTCAAGACATTATGTCAGCATTTAAATTTTTCATCCCAAGAACAATTGAGAAAACAATATTGGGTATGTCAAACATAAAAGGGATACGTACATTTGCCAACAATTTCAGGGAGGAGGATGGAACGCACTTGCATTCATACAGTAGACGCCTCGTACTGGCTGGGGTCTATAGGTCCAACAATGAATTCACTGCCAGCCTATGTCGCTAGAGACCTTTCATATCTTCTCCAGGGTCATACCGTTTGACAACCAAGACACAAGATCAAGGTTACATGAGATGGACAAACTTGCATCTCTCAGGGATATGTGGGATAAGTGGGTGGAGAGCTCAACACTCATTTTCCTGGGCCTAATGTCACTATGGACAAAAGACAGATTCCTTTCAGAGGCTCTGTCGATGATGCTGCTGTGAGCACTAGACAGGACAAGAAACCTGCCATTATTCTGGAATACAATGCCCCCCAAGATTGGAAAATCTGAACAAAGTGACATGGAGCCGTATATAAAAAAGGAAGACCCCTTGGCAGAAATGTCTCTCTGCACAATGTGTTCGTGCTCTGGGCTGAATTTCCCTGGGTGTAACAGTGGGATTATTTGCCGAAGTGGGCTTTTCCTTGAGCAACTGGAACCCACACATGCAAAGAAAGTTCCTTTCCCAAGAGCTCCTGCCATGCAGCAATTGTTGGGAGGGTTCAAGCTTAGGGATCCAGTCACCCTTTGCCTATGGTTCCAGCTGGGAGCAGACAGTCTTTTTCTCACTGGCATGAAAGGTTGTGTTTGTTTTGTTTGTATATTATATACGCCATTGTTTTCAGGAGTTGCATTTTATTATGCTTGGTTTGTTGTTCAAGTTCATTGAATAAGTTATATCCACACGTGTGAAAGATATTTATATATCTCAAATTACCAATACAATAAGTATTTATATATGGCCACCAGTGTCATTGACAACAGTTTGTTTATATTCTGCCATACTGATTTTGCAAGATGAGACCCTGTGGCTCTCCAGGACTAAGGTGGGCTACTCCTGCCACAGTCCTGTACACTTGATAACCAGGCTCATTCATTCTGAATGTCTGCATGCACTTGTGCCTCTGAGTGAGTGTACGTGTATGTGTGCCACTTTCCACTATCTGTTGGATCTCCACATGATACATTGTTAAACGATTATGTTTACCATTACTCTTCTCCTTCTGTTAACTGTACATTTCATAACAAAATGTTCTGTATAATTAATTCGGTTAATCACATAAATCATCAAGGAAATAACAGTAAGGATAAATTAATATGATAATAACTAAAATTGTATTAAAATAGGCTGTAAAAAAACTTTTATTAATCCCTGTATAAAAATGTAGACATATCTGTGACACAAAATTATGTTCTAAATTTCTAATTTGGAAGCTATTTAAGGCCAACTATTTATATAATAGGAGCTTACTTTGTGCACAGTTCCTAATTTGGTGGCATTAGCAGTCAATCAATAAAATGCATTTTAATTTGTATATTGTGCCCAAAGAAGTATTAAAAATTTGAATCAAGCATACAGTTTACAGCAGGTTTCTTACTGTAGGAGTATGTTTACATCCGATCACTTAAGCAGCCCTATATACTTAAGGATGGAACTTGATGAAAACTTGCTCGAGGTGTGATTATGAAAGTATGTCTTCACAGAATAAGGCAATATGGTATATATGTCAGCTATTCCTGCATTCACTGTGCTGCCCTAAGACTAAGGAAATACAAGAGGAACGCTCATTAGGAGCTATATTGTGAGCTTTTCTACAGGGTTCTGTCACATTATATAGAAAAAAGGAAGAACTCAAGTTTAAAGACATTTTCCAGATGAAAGAAATTGGTAGTCGGCACACATGATTCAGTTTCACACTGAGGCCAAGGCATTTAAAAGCTGCAGCACAGCATATTTCTATTTTAAAAGTAAAACTGCATAAAGCAGCAATTTAACATTCCCAGGTGGAGAGCAAGCACTTGCATACTAGGCACATACAAACAGAAATTTACCTAGTTTAAAAATAGAAAATAACTTCAAACAAATCCATACTTCGTGAGTACTTCGGTCTCGCCCAGGGGGAAAAAAAATCTACTCTAGGGACAATATTTTCAGTCAAATACAAATTTACATTCATATGGGGAAGTAAATATAGACCAAGGCAGAATAAGATATCTAAACCTACATTGGACTACAAAAAGCACAAAGCAAAAACAGAATATAACGTACTGAAAGAGCTCTATAGGCAGTACATAACATTCACCGTGCTTTGTATCAAAACACATCATTTGAACAGTGAAAAATAAGCAAAAAGCAGTCCACATTTCAGTCATTCACTCAGTTATTTGACATTAAGTGCAACAGTTGCATCAAAACCCCTTGGTAAAGCAAATTTTGTGTCATAAATCCACAGAGGCCTTTACATTTATATAGTCTGCAGTGAAATTCCCCCTCTGTGAGTAATTTGTATCAGCAGCATTCTGGAATAATGAGAATTATCTTCACCCTATAGCCCCCCACTGTTTATCTAGCATGGACAGATTCCCATTATGTATACTATATATATATATTTTTTTTTTTATTATTATTATATTTTTATTAATACAATGAATTACAATTCTTTTTATTTAATTTTCACACACATAAAAAAATTGCATTCAATCTGCATAATAGTTTTTATTACAACAGCACTTGATGTTACTGAAGGTTCCTGCAATTTTGGGCTCTACAGTTCTTGCAGGAAACCTCATAATTCAGTTATAATATTATTTGCATACAATAGTGGTAAGTCTGAAAAAAGACATGCCAAGCCATCTTACTAACTCTCTTAACATATCTTAATGGGAAAGATATATTGTCATATCTATCAGTGACACCTATCTCTCTGATGCATTGCCTAACCTAATTCAGTCAAAATCTGATGACACCGAGACTCATAGGCATGAACCAACTAACAGGCCAAACAAATATTATCCCCTCCTGAGGAATCCCAAGGAATGCATGAAATTCTGTATCGACGCCAAAGCTCGACGCCAGAGACTGCCATTCTTTCTATTTTGAAGCGTGATCTTCCTGCTACGGATCATTGTTGTATTTCAACAACCTATATAAATATTTGTATGCATTTATGCTGACATCAACAAAAAACTTAAAGAACTGAATTGTATGTAAATCCATCCATCACACTGGGTCATTTTGATTACCACAGTAGATGACTGATGCTATACGCATTATTTTCAAAAGATTACATTATGTATGTCTTCTGTTTAAAATATAACATGTATATAGCATGTAGCTTCCTATACTATGTTTCCATGTGTTAAATTAGCCAATATTTCAGCTCTAAAAAACTACCTTTGGGAAAAAAATGTATGTCTTCCACATGGTTGTTTAAAATCAGGATTCTAATGATGAACTTTTAACCAGAGAATAATAGAGGTAGCATAAGTCTCTCGTGAGTGAGAAAAGGCAGTGAAAGTCAAGGATTGCTTCTGCTTCATTTCTGAATTCTGGAAGAAAAGTTACTCTCATGAGTTACTAAGCCAAATAGTCCAATTGACTGAGGTATATTTTAACTAATTAGATTCTAAATGAATTGACTAAAATACAGTATAATGCAATGTCAAGTTTTTGTTCATGATTTGATGTTTTTAGGAATCCTTATTATCTATGTTCCATTTTTTTTTGCCATTAGTTTTCGTCCTATTCTTACAGAAATCTAAACAATTCCATAAGCATGTAATGGGTAAAAACTGATCTGACACCATACGATAGTTCCACGGCGCTGTTTAAATGTCTTTATAATTTTGTACTGATGCATGTTTTACAGCAAATAACTGCTACCGAGGGGCAAATGAAGTTGGACTGGTACTGATAAAATCTCAAATGGAATTAAATCCAAACACGACCAGCATTTAGTTGGGGACTATTATCTTAGAGAGGCTTTTGGTTCCATAGTTGTACAAAGAGATATGAAGGTTGTAATACACAGAGACAGAACTCAATTGAGCACATCCAACGCACTTTTTTTATCTGGTCTTGGGAGGGTAGAGATCTCTGCGCTAGTTCCTTTATTAGTCCCTGCAAAGCTCTCTGGAGCACACTGCACTTGAGTGGATGAATTAATTACGCCTGATCTTAGCACCAAATAGAAACACCTGAAATACTAATGTGGTATGCCTGTTGTTCTCAAAAACTGGCTCGATCTATCATTTCACCACCTGCATTTTTATGCTTTCCATAAAATGTGGGCTAAAAAAAGTTAATGCAATAAATTATATCAGGGAAAAAGTCCTGAAATAATATGAAGACAGAAGTTTTTATTTTTGCAGAGACAGAGAAATCTGCATCATTTCAGTTAATTTGATTTAACAAATACTTCACACTAAATGTATTGTAGAAAATAGTCCTATATACCTAATCCCTAAAACTGAATGTTTTCCCAGGCAATATTATTTAAATTGTTGGTTGAGTTTATTTCTGACCAATTGTTATTGAACAATTGATTTTGATTTTTTTTAATTAGCTGATCAAAGTATCCACCAATTTCCTGGACTCTGACCTTTCCCATCATTCTAAGTGGAAGCCAGTTTCTGCTTTCCGGTAAACTTTGATGACATAGCTTAGCCTTGAAGGTAGCAGGTAAATTGTTTGGTTTATTCCCGTTATAGTAAATTTAAAAACTTAGTAGGTGGTTACAAGCAATGGAGGCCATCTTGTGACGGTTCCACGTCCGTCTGATCTAACGGCATGGCGATGAACTGAGAAATTATAAAAGCACCAAAGCCTATAATTACCTACACAGAAATAAAACCGGCAAAGTTTTATGCAAGATTCACGTCTGCTTGTACAATTCAGGGCACAGGGGTGGCACAGCTGAGCCCGTCAAGGTAGAGAACACCCAGGACAGGATGCCAGACAATCACAGGACGCATCTAAATATCAATAAATGTTTCATAATCAAATACTGAAAGCCTTTCATACAACAGAAAGTATAGTGACAGTCTTAAATGATGTTAAAACGACGCAAAACACACATTTGAAAGTTTCTTTTGAAGGTTGTTTCGTGCCGTATATATTTGCATACACACCATTTAGGATTCACAAGCAAGAAAATATGTTAATTTAAACCCATGCAAATATTCATTCACACCTGGCTTTGATTTCGCTCACCTCTCCAAGAAGTTTTCAGTTTCCGTTTGATGTTGCTTTCCAGGAATATTTTTTTTTTAAATCCTCATTTAATATTAATAATTCTTTCCCTCAACCGGTTGACCGACTTGAATTTAAAACGAAAGTAAAAGGGATTCACCCGTAAAGTAGACAATGTATGTGGTATTGTGTACTCATTTACAGTAATATAAAGCAATACAAACTTTGAATTGCCTTTAATTTGTATTATATATTATGAACACAATTAGGATACCGCTCATTAAATAGTTTCTCATTAAACAGTTTTTGAATGTCTTAACTGTCCATTTTTTTCGATAAACAATTTATGGTTCTTCAAAAAGGAAAGTTCTTTGAGAGATGACAGGGAAATCTACTGCGCATTCTACGTTCCAGAACTTCCCATAAGGGTTCAATGATGTTTAGATCTGTAGATTGAGGAGGCCATGGAAGGTGCTTGACTTCATCCTTGTTTCCATGAAACCACTCTTGAGTCGTCTTGTAATCTTGTAAAAAAAATTTTACGAGTAAAAAATGTTACCAATTTGCCTAAAATGGCTTCTTATTTCTTGGCTCTCATTATAACAGTAATTCAAGTAATAAGACCCAATGATTCCCATGAGATGGCTGCTGAAATCATAACAGATACACCACCATGTTAAACATTTAAGGCTTTCACCAATCATAACTGTCCGGACAAAAGAGTAAAAGATCAGACCATTTTACTGTCTTCCACTACTCAGAAGGTTTTGTGCTCCAGGTTATGCATTGCCGCATAAAGTGTACAGATTTAGTTGAGACTGGATCCAGTCCTATGGTAATGTTTGTGACTGTTGTTTTGCGTTTTTTTTGTTGAGTGTCCGTTTATTCTTGTCGGTGAGCTACAACTTGTGACCCCTGTTCCTCTTTCCTGATGCAGTTTTCTCGTGTTTAGCGTACGCCATCATGGTTTTAGACACTTTTCCCCACACATTAAATAATTATATGGCTGACATACCTGCAATTCTGCCACCATCAATTCGACTCCTATTAAAATCTGTAAAATTTCCCATGTTGCTTTAGAATGTCTCTAAAACCATGTTGATTTTTAAGATTTATTTTATACCTGAAAAATACCTGGAATTAGTATTTAGTTAATAAGTTAGTTAATATATTAATAAGTTAATATATGTATCACATTCTTTTCAATTGCAATTGGGTTACTTCAAAATACGACTCCATTACTTTGTAATGCACATAAGCACATAGATCTGGATTTCTGTGTTACTTAACAAATACAATGTTCAGTCAAGATATATATTTTTGTATCTAAGACACAGAAATGTATACATTTTTAAAACTTTACTCAATATAGTTCTTCTCCACAGTATATGCACAGCAGGAAAACGCATTCAGGAACACATAATATATGCGAGACAAAGAAATAAATGACCAGATATATATGTTGGTGAAGGAGCCACACTGCTAGATAATGTCCTCCCGCTCCATTCTACACATCACACAACTGCATTTTTTTCTGCACGTTCAACAATATTTCTGTGGTTATTAAACAGAGCTCTAAATTAAATGGTGATGAGCATAAAAGACATATCTCAAGCGGAACAAATACCTTTTCAAATATATATAATTTAATCGCTACGAATGATGTATAGACAAATTTAATACTTTTTAACTTAATTTAACTTTTTAAGTTAAATTGGACATTTGTGGATATTACGGTAACATCCAACTATAACCCAAAGATCCAAAAGGTTCTATGCAGTACAGAAATTATTGGCAAAACTGGAAATAGAAAAATGTTAACTGGTCAAACAATGGGAGGGTCTAGGCAGCGTAACACCTTGGAGACTGTTTTTCTCCACAGAAAGTTCTGTGTAGGAAATAAACTCTTAATTTAGTATGCCTAAATATAGCCTTAGTTTGGATTATTTTTCATTATTATCATTCTTAACTGGACTTTTCCCCTAGGAGTAGCAGACCAGGACAAAACAAAAAAATAGATCTTTATCTAAGAGGAGAAAAAGGATCAGATAAATAAATCAGTTGGAACTCTCAAACACTGAATATAGATTGTGCCTACAGAAGAAGTACCGTCTAAACGATACGGTTTTGTTATACCTACAACGAGTGAAATAAAAGATTATGAAAGATGTTGCCCCACTATATATATAATAAAAGATGCTAATAAATTACAATGGATGATATATAGAGACTTACAGAATGAAAGCATAAAGCACTTTTCGCTAAGATGGCGAAACCCATCATATACCCACTCACCTGCTTAACCAAAGAGTAACAGCTGACGAGCCAAAAATGCAGTGTAACTATACAATTTACAGAAAAGGGTAACTACATCTATTCAAAACATTTCTGTGTCCTGAAAATTCTATCTACTTAGCTAACGATTAAAAAAATGATTTACATTTAAATTAGTGCTGGGTGATATAAAAATTAAAATGATTATTTAAATAACATTTTGCTTACTCTTGTAAAGAGCATTGCTTACTCATGCTTCAAGCATCTTTCACCATGACGAATAATTATTCTCACCATCTGCATCTGAAGCTACAAAGTAGTTATCAACTTGAACTTGATGGCCTGCTGTTATATAAATCCTGACAATGTGGCCGTTGATTCCTTCAAAAACCTAACCAGTGTCGTGTTCTGCTTTTTGGCTGGAGAAGCTACTCCCTCTGCTCCTGTAGTTGTGACATGCTTAGCTTTCGTTCCAATATCCCTGCCTCCACACTGGCATTCACTAGCAGGTCATCAGTTTAAGCATCACAATCAGTTTTAATTTAAGTATTCACCAACAGTTGACTGAGCCAGACATTACTGGCTCTGGTAAGGTCGATGACAGGGCTTTAAATCCTTGACGCGTTTTTTTTGTCAAAGCAGCTACTTGAGGAGTCTCCACAGCTGTATCACAAGTTCACACTTTTTTCTTCCCTCACTTTGCTTCTGCGATCAGTTGCTAACTAACGTTAAATTCAACGTTAGCACAATGAAAATAAATGAGGGACTAGCTTTCAAGAAATGGCAAGTTAGCTAGTTTTTTTTATTATTTTTTTACCGTATATTTTGTGTATTACTTGTCTCTTACTTTTTTTCTAACTTTACCTTTTAATTTTATATTGGAAATTGCTGTGATTGTCATTGTAATATTTTTTTTAGTTTGAGCTCCGGCTGAATTTAAGCACAAGTGTTCATCCTGGTTCATCCAGGACTCCACAGGTGGAGCATCAGCTTTAGGTATGACACACTTAAATATTCTTCACCGGAGAGGGCACCTAGTGCCTAGTGAAGTGACTCCAAGAATTCAATATCTTGCCATGAGGATACCAATGCCACAGTTAAACTAAGCCCTCGGGGTAAGGATTTGTTTACAACGTCAAACACCTGAGCCTTTAAATATAAACTACTTGTAGGCTATTTTCACTTCACTATCCTTCAGCATCACCAACATTGATGTTTCTCAGCTCCTTCATTATTCGCAATGCTGTTCCCTCGGCCAGCCTTTCTCTGAGTAAATGCAGTTTCCTCTAGTGTGAATGCAGTGTTTTTGTCAGCCGACTAGACCTGTGCAATGGCCTTCTCTTGCTTCAATACTCCGCCAATCACCATCTGACGTGAACCCTATCTGGTTGGTGACTCTGTAACCATCCTGTGCTGGGTAGTTTCAGATCTTCTTGTGCTGCTGCCGGGTCCCCTTTTTTTACCAACTAAAGGGAGAAAGCACTTGATGAATTGCTTGCCAGGAAACAGTGGAGGCTGATAGCCGTGCACCGAGGTTCTTACGCTTGGATAAAGGTGTTGATAGCAGTAGCTGTCCAGGTCAGGCTGCAAGTGGAGACCTTAAGCAACAGGGTTAGGTGTGGGGTCACCAAACTGTAGTCCCGGCTGAAGTGCAAAAACCACCAAAAAACGTTGCAAGTCCTTGAGAGTCTGTGGCTGGGTCCACTCCATAACAGCATTCACTTTATCCTGATTCATGTGGACTCCATCGGTGTAAATGATGTAACCAAGGAAACTGGCAGTGAAACTCACATTTCTCTGCCTTGATGTAGAGGTCGTTCTGTCACTGGAGCACAAGCACTGGAGAACCTGGCAGACCTGGGAGATGTGGTCAGAATAAATAAAATATATTTTTTTATTGTTATCTGGGAATAAATAAAAATATAGTCAATGTACAAAGCGATGTTAAAAAACAGTTCTTCAAACTCCTGAAAGACAGAGACCGGTGAGACCGAAGGGCATGACCAAACATTTAGTGTTCATGATAAATACAGGGGCAGCGGGTAGTAGTATTTAACAGTAACTGCATACAGTCCACAATAATGTATGCAGGGTCGAAGTCCATTGTGATTCTTGGCCACGAAGAAGAAACTCAACGAGGGTGATGTAGAGGTGCGGATGATGCCCAGTTCCAATGCATCCTTTATATAGTCCTCCATTGCAGAGACGAGAGCTGTATTCTGAGCGATTGGGCCAGATCCTATTAGCTGATCATTAGATAATTGGAGATTTAACTCCAATTTTAAATTAGAGATTGAGATTGCTAATTTATTACATTATTACATGTAGAGATTTTCTTCATATTTTCATACATTCTTCCCATAGTTTCCAATACTTCCATGTATATAAAATGTATGTTCTGCGTCCTGTAACCTCTAAATGAAGCCCTGTAAAAGATTCATAACAATTATGCATTTTCTCGTATGACTCTTCTAATTGATAGTGAAAACAAATAGAAAAAGGTGACACTGGGTGAGGTGAATATTCATACATGCTGCTTCTACTTTGATCTGTGCACAAACAGGCAACCCATGGAGCTTCCTGGGGGTGAGACTGTGAGGAGGAAACTTGGAGGACAATTGACACTTCACACTGGCCGTTTTTTATGAAGAGGAGCATTGTAGAAAATATCTTGAAAGCCATCTGCTTCCGACAGTGCCAGAGCATGAATGCTGATGCTGCAGCAGGCATCTTTGAACTAAGTGAAAAATGTTCATTTCAGATCATGCAGAGGTGGCTGTGTGCCCAATGCAATCCGCTTACCAGTATCTCCTTGAACACAAGGATAAGTGATTCCCTACAAACTGAAAGAGAAAAGGCATCACGGTTCTTCATGTGTCAGGGAATATTCATTAAAAGATTCTCCATGGCATAGACAAGGCTTCCAATGTAGGGCAAGAGCTAACTTCACCTGCAGAAATCCTGCTCATGACAGCACCTTTTGACAGGGAGAGATTTTTCTAATCAGTTTTAGCAGAAGTGAGTAGTCTTGTGTAGCACTGATTTACTTACAGATACCATGAGAATATATAATAATGACAAAAAGTAGTTTAAGTATACCACCCTGTTCACAAAAATGGCACATGGTTGTAGTTTGCTATATAAAGCAGACAGGCAGGCATCAGAGCCACAAACAAAATAATAGCACAGTACAACAGAAGTGTGCAGAATGGCACAACTTGTTGTTCCTTGCCATAGATGGACTAGACGACTTCAACAAGAAGTGGTTCAAGTGGGAACGCGAGCACCAACATTGGAAGAGTGGAAAAAAATGTTCTGGTCCAACGAATCTCAGTTCAAGTGTCTGGATTTGGCATAAGCCGCATGAGAACCATCCTGCCTAGTGTACAGGGTAGTGGCGATGGTGTTTGAGTGTGGGGAATGTTTCCTGGTACATGTTAGGTCCCTTGATGCCAGTTGAGCATATCTGAACATTGTGGCTTAACAGGTGCATCCCTTCGAGGCTATAATTTACCCTTCATCACACGGATATTTCCAGGAGGATAATGCACCATGTCACAAAGCACGTATTGTCTCAGAGCAGGTTTCAGGAACATGACTGCAACTTCAGTTCATTTGAGTGGCCAGGGCAGTCCTCAGACCTCAATGCAATTTAGCATCTTTGGGATGAGACAGCATGAATGCACCACTGTCCAATCCACAGCAACTGCATGATACCATCGCATCAGCATGGACCAACATCTCTGTGGAATGTTTCTGACACCTTGTATGGTCCTTGAAGAATTCAAGAAAAAACCTAGTACTAGATAGTTAATATACTCATTATACTTAATTTGCTGTAATTGTCACCAAATGCATTTACAATGTTGTTTACTCTTAAAATTGGAAGCTGAGGCTGAATTTTGTTTGTTTACAAAAAACAGTATACACAGCTCTAATTAAATGTCTTAAATGTGAAAATGCATAATTTATTTTGAACCAAAAATATTCTACCAAATCTACGTTGATAAGTTGAATACTGTTTTTAAAAGACTATTTCCTTGTAACTATTTGCAGTTTTATGGCAGCAGCAAGTCTGTCATAAGTCTTAGTCTGTCATAGCTAATATCAGCAAGATTCTTATCTAGAATCAGAATGAATAAAATTATTAAATCCATCTGAAATTTTCAGAATATTTAGCCATTGTTTTCAGACAAGTAATCAGGGGTCAACGTTAATAGGTTATTATGACAGATGCTGCTGCTGGATATGTCATGGAAGGTCTATTTGTGTGTCATTTTATTATTTATACATTTTATGAATACCAGTGAATGACTTTGAAGATGTATGCTGCTGTTGTAATTATAATTCAAAATCTATCTATCATTGTTGTCAATGTCACCTGAGGGTGTAGCTCTGAGCAACTATTGCATTAGCACACACAGGACAAAGTGGAGGGCATCAAACCACCTGGGCCGAAACAGACGTACTTAGTCTTCCAACTTTTGCCCACAGCAGGAGGTCTGCCCTGCCCCACAATGTGGTGAAAGCCATGAAGGAGGCCCTGCCAGCTACAACCTGGATATAACTAGCGAAAAAAATGTAGTGGCTCCTATTTATCTTTAGTTTTTTGGCTATCTCTGCTCAGCCACAAGGTTGGTTGAGTATGGGTGAAAGTACAATTTGAAGGCGACAACCTTTACATAGCTACATGATACGGTATCATAGCAGATGGTATCCAGAGAAACATGGATGGTGTATATTTTTTTTTACGACTGTCATACACCAGATGAAAATACACGCCCACAAAGGGGGGCCATTTAGTCTTCAGCAGATGAAACGATGAATGAAATATGAGCATATCAACCAAAAGATTTTTGAGAAAAATATATTGAAATCAACATAGTTAGGGCTGCTTATCTCCAGAAAACGTGTTGCGGTAATTAAAATAATGCAATTTAGCGGCGGCAGTTTTGAACAAATGATTAGATATGTTACTATTGTCTAGTAGTATAATAGTCATGTATGCAATAAAACAGAGCTAAAGCAACATTCCCAAAGACTTCCTAGGTTTCATAGCTTAAACCATGTACTCCGTTATCATCTACCAAACCGGATAATATTGTGATAGCTTCAATTATCGATATGCGCTACTACTAGGAAACAAAAACACGTTTTACGAAATATCAATCTCTAGGCGGTGGCTAACAAGTTCATAAAGCGGTCAGCTTCAAGGTGCAACACCTTCCATGTAAAAAAATAAAGACAAGTAATATTTTTTCTACTTTTCCATATAATTGTAGTTTAAGTGAAATACTGATGCAGTTATCAGGTATAAAGTACTTGTGGTTAACATAAAGAGGACTACAACAAAATACCTTTCTATTTTGTATTGTTAATAATGCAGTTTTAGTGCTGGTTTTACTAGAATGCTAATGATTCTCATTATGCTGTAATTCCCCTTGGGAATATCCTAAAATGTGATGCTATATTAGATGTTGTCGGTACCCTGAAAAAAAAAAAAAATATTTATTAGCCCCTCAATCATTTCCAGAAACCTGAATTCCCTAAATTATAAAATACATATTTTAGGAATAAACAATATTTCTTAGATTTATCTGCCAATATGGATGTATAGCTGCAATATGATCTCCATAAAGAATAACTTTGTTTGCTGATAAACTTTTTACTAGATACATTAGTATTGCTCTGCTGGTGATTTTCATTTACAACAGGGCTCATTAAATAACACAAATGTGTGGGTTGGAAGTTATGGAAGCCATTAAAAATAATTGGCTAAGAATGGATAATAATTAGCTTGGATTGTTCAGGATTTTAAGGTCCACACATACAGGTCGATATACCAAAAACTACCAGCACACTTTGCATATCTAATGTCTTGAGAGCAAGATTCAGCCAGGGTGTTACAGTAGAACCAATTATCTAAAATTTTCTGTTAATTCAATTCAGTTAATTCAATTATAATAATGTGCCTGATGCAATTAATGCAACTCCTTGCATTGACAGTTGTTGTTAAATCTCCCCAAGAAAGATTTACTGAGATTTGGGCAAAAGGGGCATATATAATATATACAGGTAGTAAATCTGATGTGAGGCCCCACCGTTCGCAGTCCTCTGATTTTTACAAATTTCTTGGAGGCGAAAAAAGGCCTGCACTCTTCAGCAGCAAGGCATAGAAAAATAATATCCAGTCTGACTCCTGCAAGAAAACTTGATTTTTGAATGGGCCCAGTTTTTTTTTCTAAAGCTTCCTCCACTCCACACAGTATTTAGTTAAATAAATTGTTAAAGATGAGAAAGCAAACTTGTTTAAAAAGTACTTTTGTATCACAAATACTCAACTAATCTTTTAATATTTTGAAGTGGGGGGTAGTTGAGAGGGATTTTGATGTTCAGTTTTCAAAGTAAAACTTCAAAGGGGATCAACAGAACAGGATTCTTAGTTTTTAGAATCACAATTAAAGGAATTAGAAAATGGTTTACTTACAGCCAATTATGTTCACCCTTAATCGACAAATAAAAGCTGTCAGAGTGATAGAGGACATGGACTGGGTTTCCCAGGATAAAAAAAAAAACTAAATCCAGAATGAAATAACACATGACCAAATCAAGCAATTTTCACCTTCCAAAAACACCTACCGATTACAGGATATAAGAGAGTGGACTATTATTGTAAACCAAATCAGAAGATTAAAACTCGTACATACTACGTACTCATTCATCTCATTCCGTATGTTATATTTGTATATTCTTCTTTTTGTGTCCTTTGCATTCCAATATGTTTCAGTTTTCTTGCTATGTCCTATGATTCCATCTATGACATTGCTCTTACATTTAGCTATTGTAGTTTAAAGGCACTGTTACAATGAACCTGTCAACCGAACTCAAGAGTAGGAAATGTAAACAAACGGGAATAATAAGAA
>JAOYSI010073673.1:0-19583 GCA_025775065.1 Hiodon alosoides
TTTACTGGTGTATTTTTGTTGTTGTTGTTGTTAAGTGACTGTTAAAGCTGACGTCGATTAAGCAAATTAAACATATTTTTATGTAATTTTGCAATGATTTGCATTCAGTCTGTTTCTGCTTATTGTGCTTAACATAGTTATTGCAGCCATTAGCATGTTCTTCAATCATTTAGTCCAGAATTAGTCCGTTTATAAAATGTGTCTGAATGAGAGACGACGTGTATGTGTTCCTTTCTCAAGGCACAAAAACCAACCTTAGCATATTTCCTTTAAATAAGATTTTATTTTTATTTAATTTTAAAGAGCAAGGGTCAACTTCTCATCCCTTGGACACCGATTACCAAATATTGCGAAATTATTAGCATGCACAAATAAACGTATCAACGTTAACACAAGGGCGAGCACTTCTGTTAAAGTTACCTAGTATCGTGAATCGTCCTTCTGAACTGCTTCCTCAGCAAAATCTTGCTTGAATCTCCTTCACACACGTTTCGTGATTAAGAAGGTTTGTACACAGCCAGCGTTACGATGGTTAACTAAAATAATTAGCTTTCATCCCAAATGTTCATAAGTGTATCGGAAAAAAATATATTTTTGAGCCTACGGAGGAGTGTAATTATGGGTAATTATCCAGAATCTTCTTTTAGAACCGTATTTCAGTGCAGCGCTGTAATCTCGACAGCATATGATTGACAAAGACGACAAAACACAGCATCATCTAGTGACAGGATATGGTGAATGCAAAAGGCGGCTAATATTTGGGTTTCTCAAACTCAAACCTAGCTTGAGTTAGTGTATTTTGTTTTGACTAATCAAAGTGGGCGGACCGACACTGGAAATAATCTCATATCGAATCCCGTAGACATATTAAATACTTATGGTACCTGCTTAAAAACTATCCTGCGACATGCCCCTCAAATATCCAGAGGGTTGAATATTAGTTATCCTCGACAGGTTTAGGATACTTGCACATTTGTAAACCATCTGCGACGAATCTATCATTTTATGTGTGCACACTTGCCACCATTTTCGCAGATGTAACCCCCCACGTGTATTGGCAAACAGGATTCCTGTATATGTGCTAATCGTCTGGAAAATATCAAACGCGGCCCTCTCACGAGCCGTGGTAATCTTCGCAGTGCCCTTTACCCACGTGGCTGTGTCCGTTGTGTAATCTTATTTAAGAGTAAAACTCAAATGAACGTATATGGATATTTGCAGTTGCTATTGTAGTACTGAAAATGAACTCAACTTCGACTGGGAATATTTCTAAGTATGTTAGATACAAGCCTAATGCGATATTATTAATTTTTGCCTCTAGGCTTTATTAATAATTTTACTGACCGGGTGAAAGCTTAAGAAATCTTCTGCTCCGCTTTTACTCAAGCCTTTGTTACGGCGACGGTCATGCTTTTCGTCGTGATTGTATTCTCGTATTGTTCATACGATTCACTTCAACTATTCATTACACTTCCTTATTCAATTTTCTTTATTCTTTTTTTACAATTTAGCTCGCTGCAAAGGATACGAAAAATTAGCATTTTTTTTTGTTTTAAAGCTTGGAACCGAGGCTTAATTACCATTGAAACAAACCTGAATTCTGGCTGATTCACTTATTGTTGGTTATCTGCAGTTGTTGGGTGTAAGTCTACTGTAATAATCTATAAAAATGTAACAAAAAACGTCGTCTAACACGTCTCTGATCATAAAATGTTTTTTTGTTTTTGTCTTTAAATAGCAATTACATGCTACTTAATCGTGGGAATTATATCTTATGCTGTAAAATTGCTATGTAAATGCTTTTCAAAAATGGTTATTTGCACGCATTAAAACTGTACTTATTGGATTTGATTGCGTGACTAACCACTGTTTTTATACAATTTCTCGAGTTTCTCTCAACGATGCCGGGCATAATACTCAATTCAGCTAACATAAGTTTATATATTGAATATTGATCTTCTGATTAAATCAATATGCACTGAACTGTCGGAAGGAAGGACCCGAAGCGACTCAAGCAAGGTGACTCATCTCGACCTGACAAATTCAGTGACTTGAGCTCGGCATGTCACCGATTCGAATTGACTGAAGCCACAATTTTTTAATGACTTGGCTACAAGATCAACCATGTTAAGCCACGTTCGGTGCTAGATAAAATTTTCTCTTCTTCTTTTGTGCATTTGGTTCCTTGACACGACATTAAAAAGTCGATATTGAATTAAGTTATGTGAGAGAAGCTTGCGTCAGACAAGCGGCGGAAAACGGCCGATATTCAGCGGTAGCAGCATGTAAACCATTTTTTTAAAATTTACAAATGAATTAAATCAAATTATCTTCAACTATGTAGCTTAGAGCAGAATGTCTTTATAAACGCATACAATTTGATGACGCAACAGAGGGAAAGAGTGAATTGGTTATGTAACAACAATTTTATTTAGCTGATTTTTATGGTTGTTTTGTGGACTCTCAAAAACACACGGAGCCTTGGGTGGGACATGGTAGGAAAATAAAGTAGGTGGTCTATATGGCCTTTACAGGTCTATACCAATACATTTTACTTTTTTAATTGATTCTGCTTAGCGCCTTTCATTGGGACATTTTTTTGTAAAGAAATAGAAATTGGCTGGCCTGCCATGCTTGCTGTTGCACAAACATAAATAATCGTAATCGTTTGTCCTTGTCTGTCATTATAGCTTAATACATTTCTGCTTATCGTTTCTTTGTGCCTTGTTATACTTTCTTATTATTCCACTTAGCTGCAGGATTGACAGCTGTCTGAATGGCGTAATCACAACACAGATTAATCGTCACAGTGTACCATGGGTGTTTATTAATGTCCCACGATTACAGCAAGTGCCAAAAATGGCCGGGTATGAAGTCTGACTAATTGCTCTGACGATTTAATCATCGCATTGTTGAGATACCTGATTACCAGCTTATTGCGCTAGTTACTGCACAAATCGTCTCTTGCGTTCTGGAATGTTCTATACTGTGGATCGTTGAGGTTGTACAAAGGTTTGTGGTCTGGGGGAGCAGGTTTCTGTGTCCCGTCCTGAATGAGATTGCAGTTGTTTGAAATGAGTGCCTAATTGTTAAGACAATGACTGCTGGTGTCCTGTTTATCTGCAGATGGTCCTGAGCATCACTGATTCCAAGTCAGATAAGCCGTGGTTTACAATGTGAGATCTGTACAAGAGATCTATGCAGCACCGGCTCAAATAGGCGGTAATGAGGAAAATGTTCTCTGAGCGTTTCATCGGCATTCCACTTATAAGATGGTGCTTGTTCGCAAGGCGAGTCAGCGTGGCGGAGAACTTCCAATTTTCAGGAAAGAGATCCTCCACACGCCGTACCTTCCAACATCGGGAAGAGATCCTCCACACGCCGTACCTTCCAACATCGGGAAGAGATCCTCCACATGCCGCACCTTCCAACATCGGGAAGAGGTTCGAGACTAGATCCAAACATCCCGACTGTCCAGGGGGAATTTCCATGTCCCCCCCCCACCCCCCATCTGCATGAAACAGAAGCAGGATGTGAGCAAGGCGCGTGAAAACGGTTGAACAAAGGCGCCCGGCGCTGACACGGAGCTAGCACTGTCGGAGGCTCGCCCCACCGAAACCGGCAAGTTTCATAAGCCAGATCGGCTCCGAGCGGACGGGTTGGGGCGTAGCAGTTGAATTGTGCTGCCCTGTGGGGCGCCACTCAGGGGGAGCCATGCCAATCCTCTCAGCAGTCTGAAGGTGGCCTGTGCCTCACCTCTCCAGCAGAGAGCCTGAAAGACCCGTGCTCTGCTGCGTTAGTAGCTGCATAAGGGCGCAACAAAGGGAATGGCAGAAACCTGCAAAAGCTCACTGCTTCCCATCAGTCACCCCCCTTTGGATTGCAAGGGCTTGGGTCAGATGCATTTGGTGTTTTTTAGGGTCTGTTTTGTGGTAGGCAATCAGTTCTGCACAGAATACATAACAGCCTATTTGTGGGAGTGACGGTGGCGTTGGACAGAGGCCGGGGGGCTGTACTGGACACAATTCAACGTCACAGACTCTCAGCCCTGGTGCTTCCTGCCCATAGTGCCTCGTCCTCTCGTGCGTGAGCGGTCCGAAATCACCACGGACAGCAGGTTTCCTGCCCCTGCTTCGGCGTACGGCTTGGCATGGAGAGTTACAACGTTGAGATATTAAAGGCAGCATCCCACTCTTCACGACCGATGGGACAGAAGTGATGAGGAGCTCTCCAATTAAAGCTGAACAGCAAAGCCCATGTTCTTGAAAGAAAGCCAGGAGGTGGGAGAATCGAGAGACAGCCAAAGTGGCCAAAATCAGACATGCAGGATGCTGCTAATGCATTTAGGCAGAGTTTTTTCAGAGTTTTAAAAGTAATATGGGAAACAGATTCCATTAGTGCCAGCGCTAACCAATTATGTAGTCAAAAGAAATCATCACTCCGGTCACCAAACTGGTTTACTATGGATAAATAAAACGTAAATTTCATAAACTCGCGGGAAAGATACAGATTTAATCGGAATCCAAATCGATTGAATTTAGAAACGGGAGCCGCTCGCCTAGTTGATGCCGTTACTTTTATGATCGGTGACGTGGTCTGAGAGACAAATGACCGTTATGGATTTTTCCCTTGAATTGCAATTTCATCTCGCCGCCTGGCAGACAGAGCCTGCAGCGAGGTGGAGCCCCTGAAGGACGCATGGGGTTGGGACTCGTCGCAGAGTTCCACCCCGTACATTTTAGGCTGCCAAAGGTTAGCGGAGATCACGGGGAAATTTCTCTTTCTTTCACTCCATCAGACAAAGTCCACTTTCTGGCTCGTCGGCAGGTGACCTTTCGGACCTCCTGGGCGTTCACCGGCTTGCAGAAAGCCATTGCCAATGGTCTACGCTCTCCACAGCCGGCTGCCGCACCTGCCCGTCGAGACCTCGTTCTTCTGCGGGATTGCGCCGAAAACTGAAAAAACAACCGGTCAAAGAAGCATCTGGAGAACGGCTCCATGAAGAATTTTACGCGTCCAAGACATGGTGACCCTGGCAGATGAGAGGGGTCTTGTGAAGGGGATTTCAAGGTTTTGTTTTTTTTCGGTTCTTCCTCCACGGCAATGCCATTTCGGTCTCCGACTTCAAAGGACTCAAAATGACAGGAGACGGCTCTTCATTTAGCTTGTGCTCCATTAGCTCGCGCTTACCCAGGGGACTCGCATTTTCACATCACTGTTCGGGAGCGATGCATGACTCACCCCGATGGGAAAGGAGGAGGTGTGATCTCATTTCCCAAAATGGCTCAATTCCAGGTCTCCCGATGCCTTGAAATGGTGGAAAGTCGCAGAGCTCTGCACTGCGTAAGCCTCTTCACGCTAATTCTGGGATCTTTTGCTTCACACTGACGCTAGGAGCTGTTGATTCACACTGACGCTGGGAGCTGTTGATTCACGCTAATTCTGGGATCTTTTGCTTCACGCTGACGCTGGGAGCTGTTGCCCCGCGCTAATTCTGGGATCTTTTGCTTCACGCTAACGCTGGGAGCTGTTGCTTCATGCTGACGCTAGGAGCTGTTGCTTCACGCTGACGCTAGGAGCTGTTGCTTCACGCTAACGCTAGGAGCTGTTGCTTCATGCTGACGCTAGGAGCTGTTGCTTCACGCTAACGCTAGGAGCTGTTGCTTCACGCTAATTCAGGGATCGGTTGTGTCGCGCTGGCGGTGGGAGTTGTTGATTCATGCTAACGGCAAGAGCTGTTGCTTCACGCTAATTCAGGGATCGGTTGTGTGGCACTAACGAGAGAGGGAGAGTGGGAGAGAGGGAGAGAGGGAGAGTGGGAGAGAGAGAGAGAGAGAGGGAAAGAGAGGGAGAGGGAGAGAGAGAGAGGGAGAGTGGGAGAGATAGGAAAGAGTGGGAGAGAGAGAGGAATGAGAGGGAGAGAGAGAGGGAGAGTGGGAGAGAGAGAGAGGGAAAGAGAGGGAGAGAGAGAGAGGGAGAGTGGGAGAGAGAGAGGTAGAGTGGGAGAGGGAGAGAGAGAGAGGGAGAGTGGGATTGAGAGGGAGAGTGGGAGAGGGAGAGGGAGAGTGGGAGAGAGAGAGAGAAAGAGAGAGAGAGAAAGAAAGAGAGAGAGAAGGTGCAGAAGGTGAGCCCAATCTTCCCACGCACCGCTTCTCTAATACATTGCTTTTTAAAATGTATTTATTCCCACCCTCCCCAAAATGGCATTGAACAGCAAGTGAAGAGGAACATTTTCACTGCCCTCGGTTAGGTCGGGTGGGGGTGGGGCCGGGCCTTGTATTTGCTGGGCATTGTTCAGGGATGGAAGTGCGCTCCCGGCCTCTTGGCTGGGCTCGCTGACCCACTGCCCCACCCTGACCACCCCCACTCAGCATGAAGTGGGTCGGACCTTTAAAGAGCTGGCTCAGCGTCTTAACAGAGGACAATGGCTTCTCCGAAAGTCCTTTTTAAAAAAAAAAAAAAATTTTTTTGCCTTAGGCATGAAATAAAATGTCACAACATGGTTATATTTTCACTTAAATGTGAAAAAACATGATTTAAAGAATGCAAATCACTTTTGACTTAAGAAAATGAGCATGAAAATTAAACTGAAAACTAAAAGTTATCTCTAAGTGAACCATACACGTTGTATAATATAAATTGCATGGTTGTAAAAAACGACCTTTTCAGCGGCAAGGGAATGTAAACTTTTGCTGGAGAAACTGCACGCTTCATGATAGGGGACTGGGAGCTCTCCGTTTTATGTTACCTTCCTTAACAGTCAGAAATGTGCTTCTAACGCGCTGGAGAAAATGCCCGCGGCGGGAGAGCAGAAAGGGAGCGCGGAGGGGAGGCCTTGATTGCCACATCTAACGACCTGTCACCAGCCTCTCGAGATGGCATGCCAGCCAGTATACTAGAATCAAGTGCAGGCCCTCTGGGGGGTGGGGGGGGGCGCCGGTCCAGGGTTCGAGCCGGCAGCTGACGCCTTTCGACTCTGCGGCACGAATGCTCCGTGCTGCAACACTCCTGTAGCACCTGTGGGTGCTCAACGCCACATCTCCATCATTCTGTCCCCGGCAACAGTCTGTCTGCTATAGCATATATCTCTCAAGGTGACCGCTGGTGCTTTGGTTTTTTTTGTTGGACAGCTGTTCGGAATACTACAGACATGTTTTATAAGACGATTAGTAAGGCTTAATTAGCAGGTTTGTAATAATAATATTAACAATAATAATAATGTTTTCCTATTTGTTAACAGTGCAGTCACAATGTCACTTTAGGTTATCGTCCGCCGGATATTTTCACGGCTGTTTAAAGGAACAAACAAGTACATCTAAACAACACAATAACCCCTCACTCTGTCGCACAGTTCCCAGTTGTCTCTCTAACGGTTTCCCCTCGTTTCACAAGGCTGACGCTTCCATAGGAAATCTGCGATCTGCCGGAGAAGCCGGTTCATTTATTTCACTGGCGCTCGGTGAAGGAAATTTAAAAGATGCCATGGTACATCCTGGAGACAGAGCGGTCGGGAAGACAGAGTAAATTTGCACAGCCTGCGATTGCTCGGTGTGAACTCGGCTGTGATTGGTACGTTTTGGGGGGGGGGGGGGGATTTAATCCGCTACTTCCAGCAGCCGACAAGGTGTTTTTAACCACTCCATTTGCAGGTTGACTTGGCAACCGCAGGACAGACACTGCGGAGCTCACGTCACTAAGGTGCCGATGGCTGTAGGCTTCAGCATAGCGTGGTGAGGAGCCAAACAGTCGGAGTAGGTCAAGTGTCCTCACAGAAGCGGGTGAACTTCTGAGGTGCGTGTGTGAGTAGGTCAAGTGCCTTCACAGAAGCAGGTGAACTTCTGAGGTGTGTGTGTGTGAGTAGGTCAAGTGCCTTCACAGAAGCAGGTGAACTTCTGAGGTGCGTGTGTGAGTAGGTCAAGTGCCTTCACAGAAGCAGGTGAACATCTAATGTGTGTGTTACGCCTGAAGAAAGAGAACATCACAGAACATTTCAATCAAGGAATCAAGTCTGACTTCCCTGAATGCCATTGGGAAATGTTCCAAAAGAAAACGTACCGGAGCCCGTCCTCTCCGAACGTTAAGGCATCTGAGAGCAGTGTCACCCGCGGACACCGCCAACAGAGTTGCTCCCGTTTGAATCCGTCGCATCTCTTGTGTTGCCCTAGCGACCACCCCTCTGTGAGCTGCGCTTGAGCATGACATCGAAGGCCACTGACAGAGCACATTGTCAGACAGAGCAACTTAGTCATGCGAACGGAGGAGACGGGTGTAATGAGACGGTCCGTGGTGACGCGAAGCGAACCCCTCACGCTCGGCTCATTTGCCGCCACAAGCTCAGAATGATCCAAGGAGATATGTTCCATCACAAATCAGAGTCAACGTTTACAAATTTCAACACCCCCGAGTTCTTCTGACCTGCTTGTAAGGTAGGCACGCAGAATTTTTTGTATGAAAGTGTTGAGACGCAGTGCTGTGAAAACGGAACGGAGTAATGAAAACGGAAAGAGGAGAGCTGGGAAGAGAGATCAGCAGATTTCCTCCTTTAGAGCATGAAATGGTGGTGACAGTGCATGAAATTTAGCTCCTCCGTCAAATTGCCCCAGTGTGTTGGCCAGCACATGATGCCCTATCCCCTTCGCCCGTGCTGCAGTGTCGAAAAAACCACCCGCAGGGGGTTAGCGCCACTTAAGCTTACCGATTGTCAGGCATTCGGGACCAGAGCGGGTTTTGCCGTCCTTGTGGCACGGGGACAGGGACGGAATGCAGACGAGGGTGAACTTCCTGGCTGACGACCTCGGGGCGTTTGGCACTTTTGTGTGTCTGCTGACCTGCTGCGTCGGTGTCTTACAAGAGGAAGCACGCCCTCTGGTGGTAGCTGTTTTAAAGAGATGAGAGACAGCCCTGGAGATGAGCGACAGCCCTGACCTGCTCCTGACTTGGTGTAATGACGATGTCGCCACGGCCATGGTCTCTCTGCGATTAGCCTTGTCGCTCCTGTAACTCAATGCCACCCTCCTGCGAATTGCTAATGAGAAACGCAGAGTGGATCTCTGCTCCTGCCTTCACCTCAGTGAAGAATGTATGTTTTTAAGCTTACGGTTAATAATCTCCTCTTGATAAATTTGTAATGTTGAAATTCTGGTTTGAATGTGCATGCGAAATCTTTTCCAAGTGCATATTAGAATACCCTGTGGGGTTCTGTTGGATTTTTGTTCTATCACCCCCCCATATAACTATAATAATTATTTAGATGGGATATCATCCAAACCTGGCGTAAATAAGAAGCTTGCTGAACCGGTACTGCAAAATTTGAACAGAAAATGGATAACTGACGTCGGTGTACTACCCTGTGTTTGGGATGATGTCTACATGCCACACGTTCTGACCAGCGATCGCACTTCCCACAGAAAGGCCCGGAAAATAACACCTGCGTGGAAGAGAACGGAGGGTCGCCCGTAATCGGCGGTCCGTTTGCGGTGTTGATATAGCGGGGTCCTGACATCTGGACTCACGGGACGACTGATGGAATAATGGGCAGAGATGGGACAACTTTCCGCGCCTCCCGCTCTGGAAGACCCACAATCACCCTTGTGATTCAGTCCTGCGGAAGGGAGGTGAGTGGTCAGCTAAATTGTTTAGTGTGTTATTGGCCCAATGAAAGCTGGAGGCCACTAAACTGGAGAAATCAATTGTTAATTTCTGTCACCCAACGGTTGTTTTGACCTTTCACCTAAGGCCGGTTGCTGGTTCTGCTAGTTCAATTGGTGTCAGAGGAACCAGCCATCCTGACTACGGGGGCTGGACCTTTTGGTGAGGCAGTAATTGCACTTGTCTTTGAGGCTCAATGCGTGTCACTGGCCAGAATACCCCCTCCTCCCACCCCAGCGCATTACAACGCTGTTGGAGTTAGCTAGCCACATCTGCTGTGACCAGATAAGCACTAATAGACTTGACAATTATGCAAGTTAGGTTGATCCTTTCACCAAGCCAGAATCTGACAAGAATTGCAATCTGATCTCAAGTGTTTTGTGGTTTGCCCCCCCACTGGTTTTGTGTTTGCCCCCCGGGCGGGCTGTCGACGTCTCCATCCATCGCCCCCGCTTTTGAAAGTGTGTAACACGGGCCGATGAGAGACGTCGCTACTGATTGACGTTTAATTGCATTTGGGAGTTGGCGGGGGTACATCCACCCGCAGCGACGGCGCGGTCTTCGCCAGGTGATGTCGCGCCACCTTTAATAAATCAGCTGCCCTTAAACCGTCAACGTCCGCGTCAATGCCAGGCGCCTTGGCTGATCACTGCTACCTTTCTGAGTCAGTCAGAAAAGGGTCCGGTCACCTTTATAGACGGGGAATAGGGTTCAGTTTCCGGAATGTGGATTCAGGCTGTCAACCAGAGCCCCAGCACATCAACCGGAGCTGTCAAGCGCAGCCCCGGACACAGACACACGTACAACACAGCATTAATCTGAATCTTTCTCCCACTGGTAACAGCTAATGGACATCATTATGTGATTCGACACTTAGGGATATACTCGGAATAAGTATATCCATCACAGGACAGATCACTCTAGATTCAGTTCATTAAATAAATACCAAATCCCAGATGTTAAATCCCTTATTTAATAGTTTTCCACAACACCCAGAAGCCAAGAAGTGCTTAGCCAACCAGGATGCGCAAAGCAGGAGAAAATCTATCGATTAAAGATAATTGACGGAATTTTTCATATTATTTCGTATTCTCCTTTTTAGATAAAAAAAAAAAAAAATGTAACAAGAATTAATAAATACCTGAAGTTCTGATAATCAGGTCTTCTTTTCCTCAGGTGACAAAGTCTCCTGAAATCCCAATCAAAAAGAAGAACCTTCTAAATTACGACTGTCTGGGGAAACACACAAGGGTGTGGAACGTTAGAACACCGAGAGGCCCACTGTTGTTTTATTTATGTGGCACGAAGAAGAAAAAAAGCTATTTGCCAGCCTCAAATAACATAATCTTTCAAGCCATTTTTAAAGAACGCTAACAGCTGTTATTCAGTGTTCGCAAGGTGAGAGGCAAGTAAGGAGGAAGTGAAATGCATTTGTCAGTACTAAGGGGTTAAAATAAGCGAATACCGAACACCTTCAGATGTATTATTCTTCTAAGCGCTCATGTTCGACGCTCCCTTAGCAAGATGATGTGTGAGGCGGCATTACTTAGGGACCCCCTGCAATACACTCTGTTGTTTTGCCAGTGCTGATAATCTCGTTTACATATTAGGTATTTTGTTCTTTATTATCGCGACAATTTAAATTCAGATGGAGCTACTAAACTCTTTTAGACTAAAATATGCGGAGAGGCCAACTGGGAGGTTGTTAAAATGAAAGCCTTTTTAACCCAGCAACTGGAGAGGGAGTTGAATTTGAGACACAAGGCACGGGGAATGTGCAGAGAGAAGACGTCGATTGATTTGAACCCCTGTAGTTTGTGTTTTGTATAACTACAGACAGCTTACTGAACCAACAATGGAGAACACATCACACATTTTGTGCTTTAGATTTCACAGAGACGCCACTGTTTAATAGACCACATGCAGTATCAGTCCTTGGGCATCCTACAGGGTCCTACATATCGCCCTGACTGTGTGCGTCAGTGTTTAAAATCTGGCCAATCGCGAGCCTTGCGACCCTGCATCCCAGCCAACGCGCTGCAGACATCACACGGCTGCATGTCTGCTGCGCGGTCACCAGGGGGCGCTCTCCGGTTGAAGTCCTTCGCCGGCCTTACTCACCCTGCTTGCAGACTGCTGCTGGACTTTCAGTGACTTCAGAGAGATCCACTGAAGTGATTTCAAGGATAAAAAAATAAAAAAAACGAGGTGAGGAGACATCAAGGCACTCGAACAGTCTTCAAATCCTTGGTAGAAGTATTAAACACTCAAATCTGCTTCTCATTCATCACCTTATTTAACTATGAGATAGAAATCCAATTTAATTTAGCCTCGCTGTAATTAATTCAATATCTCATTTATTACCATTCTGACTGCTGATCAAAAGGAGACTAGCTAACTTCTTACCTTATCACATGGCTTTGGTTATCCATATTTACAGATTTGTCCCCCATCCATACCTAGAGGTATATATATATTACCACAGCAACCATCGAGCATGGAACCAACAGACAGGGAGAAAACAGAAACCTGCTCTTCTCCGCATATCTGCTCCCTGTTCAGGGCAATTACCAGTACCTTCCCCGCATATCTACCCCCTGTATCAGGGCAGTTACCAGTACCTTCCCTGTATATCTGCCCCCCGTTTCAGGGCAGTTACCAGTACCTTCCCTGTATATCTGCCCCACTGTTCAGGGCAGTTACAAGTACCTTCCCCGTATATCCGCCCCCTGTTTGGGGCAGTGGGGAAGTTACCAGTACCTTCCCCGTATATCCGCCCCCTGTTTGGGGCAGTGGGGCAGTTACCAGTACCTTCCCCGTATATCCGCCCCCTGTTTGGGGCAGTGGGGCAGTTACCAGTACAGAGCCTGGTGCCGTCTGTGGATGGGGGCAGGGTGCGTGGTGTTGCCTGGGGCATCAACCCAGAGCTCCACTGTTACCCAGTCCTCATAGAGAGGCCGGCCGTGGCTAATCCTTTCAGAAGCCTGGATAACACGGGGAGAGTGGGGGGGTGGAGGGGCTGCCATGTTTCCACAGAAGTCTCCAACAAGGGATGTGTCCAATTGTTTCTAATGGTCACATGGCTAGATAGAATTCTAATTATCTAAAATAGAAGAGAGAAAAAGGCAGATTAAAATGCAGCTGTGCCTCTGAGTTTTAACCTAACGCGGGTTTACCTTCATTTATCGTTCTCCACGGACCAAGAAAAGCTGAGAAAGTGGATTCTGAGATTCTGTGTGCTTCTCTGCCTGCCGTAATAGGTATATTTTATGCTGTTTCTACATATATGATACCCCAAAGCAAACGTTAACTGTAATAAATCTTTCCCCCCCCCCAGTTGGCCAAAGATCTCTTTTTCCTGAGAGCCAACGCTGATGCTATGCAAATTAAATGGAGTCTAATGGACAGTTAGAAAAAAAAAAATCTTTTTAACAGTTTGAGGAATTCTGTAAATCTACTAAACATCAACAGTGGTCGATGGGGTTGTTCAGGAGTCAGGCGATCACTTGGCACAGAGCCGGCCCGTCCGTCAGGAGTGTAGAGGAAGGTTCTGCGGGACAGGAGGTGGGACAAGGGCCCGTACGCTTAAAGATGGCAAGCAGCGTCAATGATAAAATGAGATTGATCAACTCGGCTCAGCCAGTTTGGCCGCCTGCCCTCCGATGACAGAGTTCAGCGAGCTGGGTCCCTCGGGCCTCAGTGGATGGTGGAATCGCTGGGTTCATATGTGGCCTAATGGTGCGGGGGAATGTATCACTACAGTGGAGGAGGTGTAACCGAGGCGTGCCTTGCCAGCGTTGAAACGAGCGGTACTCTGCACCTGTCGCGTGTCCCTTTATTATCTAAAATGCATGCATGTGAATTTGGGGGGGGGGGGGCCTTTCTTTTTTGCGCAGGGATCCACGTTCCGCATTTTCAGGGACATTTTTTAACAAGAGGGAAAGTAAAAACAGCTCAGTGAGCGCTTTTGGGGAATACGGTTGCAGTGATGTTTAATTCAGGCCCTTCAACGCCACCGGTACCCAGTGTTAATCGACAAACACACATATACCCATCGCGCTACGCGTTGTCTTCTCAACCCATCCCTCAAGCTACTGCTCACACTGCAAGTGAATATTAAGAAGCCCCTAATGTCATTTTTTTGCATGGGAAACAGTTAAAGTCTGAAATCATACTTGCAGATGACAGGCTGGCTGTGATGAGGGCTTCGAGTGTGTGTGTGTGGGAGTACGGGACACTTTGTTGTCGTAGAATAAAGCAGGATAGAGATTTCTATTAGCCTCTCTGGCGTTTTCAACGAGGCACAATTCATTAATATGCATCTATGTCTCGCCGTCGAGAGAGTAAAGAAGCATTTTCAGGCATTGCCGGATTGACAATTGTTCATTTCTGGGTGGAAAGGCGGTGATGACAAGTAATGGAGGAATCTATTACTGAATGCAGGAGGGTCATTGTGGAATTGTAAGGCTGTTTCATACGTGCTGAGTGCTAAGGGGATAATATCCTCCTGACAGATATCAAAGACAGTGTATTTTTGCTAATTGGCTATGTTTTATTCCCAGTAATGAAAACTGATGCACAATAAAGGCTTGTCCCTCAGAATAATGATGAGACTTTGAGTCTAGCTTTAAAGGCAAATGTTGTTTTTTTCGGTGCGCCACGCTGGGCTGGGGATCTGAACCTTCACCGGAAAAAAAATCCTTCCATACCCAGAACGCCGCGGACTTCGGACTTTGATACTCAGGTTCCTTTTCCCAAACGTTCCTTCTCGGCCATCTCAGATTTCACGTCTGTGAGAAAATACCAGCCACGGGAAGCGTGCGGGTTGGCCACCGCAGAAGGGATGGAACGCGGGTATGTCTGCGCAACATTGCTGGACGAAAGCCCCGCTGAGCAGCTCGTGTGGGCTGGGAACCAGGGAGCGGTGTGTCAGGCGGAGTGTCGTTGCATTTCTGTTCGTTTCCTGTTTCCTGTTTCCTGTCAGGGACCAGGGGACTTCCCAGGCTGCCAGCCTTTCCACAGCCCACTGGAGCCCCTTTAGGAATGGCCATTCCCACCCCCTGCGGCCAGTCACAGCGCCATCTACTGGCCGCAAACTTCTCACCGTATTCTCACCTTTCTGCTTCCAGCGGTACACCTCTGTAAACCAAATACAATAATATGGCACAGCCACTCCTCCACATGACCAAAACAATATAAGCGATTGCCTCATTGATGTTATTATAGCTATAATTAATTTTATTCCTATTGCAATTATTTGAAAATGTCTCACTATCTGACACACAGAAGCCCATTGCAGTCTTGGTGCCTGACGGGCAGGGTTAGGTATCTTGTGAAATAGTTTTGTTTAAAACTTTAGGTCCACCTTCACCAAACCATGAGAGCAACGCTACAGATCTATTTTTTTCAATGCTTACATTCTTATCAGGCATTCTCACCTGGGAACCACTTTCAGAACCTGCAATTTCATAATGCGGTTTGTTCTGCTAGAAACAAAAACACCTGAGCCCCAGCGAGGGATTCATCTGATGTCTGTCAAGGATGGACCCTTCCAGCAAATGCAGAACGCTGTTTCCACTTATTATTAAATATGATGGAACGCTCTACAGCAAACAAACGCACACAGGCTCACTTAAACATGGTACACCGGTGAGGTGGAGGTACTAAATCCCCCCCCCCTCCCCCAACCCCCACTACAACAGCCCCTCCTCCATGTACCAAAAAAATATCAGCGATGCCCTCATTATTATTATCGTTAGAATTAACTTTATCATTACCAACATTGATCCTCTTTTTAAACAAAACTATTTCACAAGATACCTAACCATGTCTGAAAGCACACTTTGTGTGGGAAAACACAGAGAGTCTCGAGTCTGACGCCGCCCCATAGCATTCACACACTGCTAATCCTCCACTGTCAAGGCCGGGCAAGAGTCTGAGCGCGAGGGCCAATCGCGCGGCCCGTCGACGGCCAATTCGTTTCCCATAAATAGCACTCAGCGCTCGCCTCTGATGGCACCACAGATGGAAAGGAGAACACCGCAGATAATTATAGTTTTCCAGCGGATAGTCATGGTATCTCACAGTGGGCGCAGGCATCACGGAAATGCCGCTGTCCAGAAGGAGCCAGGTTCAAAAAGTCAATTGGCTCGCACATCGCTGTGATTAATAACCAAAGTGGAAACAAAGCCGGCAGACAAACTGCTTTGAGGAAATCGCCCCCTGTCCCTACTAACAGGCCAGTTAAATCCTATTGTGTTTTTTGAGACTTTGGTATTGGTTGGCTGGATATTGGTTGGATATTATTGTTGGAAATTTGGAATCTGTGGCATTTCTAACAGATTATTTCTGAGCACGGGGATCGCTGTGCGTTACGCGGGGACTCGCATCGAGGGATTGTTGGGACAGTGGTAGTTCCAGACACGTTGAGATCCTTGGACCCTGTGCTCCGCTGCATCGATGTTTACACCGACGAAAAATGTTTACAAGACGAGTTATTCGGAGCTGTGCGAGTACGGCATCTGAAGCTGAGGTTACGTCCGATGTCAGCGCCGTCTCCCTTCCGGCTCTTGCCGATTTCACACGTTAGCGGTTTGCTTTTAGATCGCCACCCCCAGGGCGGACCGCATTCCTTCATCTCGCCGCCCGCGCCTCCGTGCGGACGCATCAACACGCCTCCCAGTGACCCCTTCTCTTCCACTGCACCACCTCCTTTCAACACCATTCACCGGCACTGATATCACAAAGATATTGTCATTACGGCTTCAAGCGTTTCTGTGGCCCCCCCAAAGGACAGAAGCCAATCAAAAAGCCCAGCAAAGCCCTAATCCTGGTTTTCTCAAGAGGGGCGAAATTAAAACGGATCGTCCTGTCATAAGAATGGGATATGAAACCAGTGGAGGCTTGCCATTGATCTCTATAAGGGCAGCTGACATTATGTACCATCTGGAAAAATAAAACCCGGGGCCTTGAGATTCTTCTGATCATCGGATCGTTGGAAACTGAACTGTGTAGGGTTTTTTTCTTCCCTGCGTTTTATTCAGGAATCCACTTGCAAGTAATTTCACTATGCATTCAACAGAGCCCTCTCAGAGCAATATCTCCGGTCTCCCGTCGAACACTCTCACCGAGAATTCTGTTTCTACCACAGATCAAACTTGCATTCCCCATCAGTGCGCATTCCAGATACAGAAAACACAGAAAACACAGCCTGTTACAGTCATTGGTCACTATTCTCAACGCAGGATAGGTCCTTTTTTACGATGTTGGCTCATCATTATGCACTCTGCAGCGACCCTCTGAAGACAGGTGAATTACAGGTGAGGCAGTAAAGGCACCTCAGTGGAACTCACTCTGGAAATGATGGGTCTGGACACGTTCCACTTGCGTTATAAAAACTGCGCACGATTTGTCTGGGCGGCAGGAGCACGCGGATGCGACCGCCATCGGCGAAAAAACCTGCAGGGCTGAAAAATATCGCAGGGGGCCATTTTAGAGAACGCCAGATCTCCGCTCCGGCCCGCCCAGTCGTACCGTTTTCAGTTTGAGTGTCTGGTCTTAACTGCTGTGACGCCGTGGGTAAATAATCACTCTGCAGAGGGGGCTGCCTTCGCGGCAATGAAACGCATGAGAGGCTCGGCGTTCCTGAAGCATGCCTCCGTCACGGGGAAGTGACCAACGCCGCAAACCCAGCGTGAAAGAGGTTCAGGGCGGCCCCGACACGGGTGCAGTTAGCGCCAATCTGTTGCTCCCCACCAACCCCAAGGAACCCGTGGCAACTTGAATGGAAAGCAATTACCTTTCCGAAGGGGCAGAGAAAGGGGAAGAGGGACCAGGACACAGCCGGATCCCGCCTCTCTCCCTTTCCAGACCAACCAGGCCCGGCCGGGGGGTGCCGGTCGCAGCGCTGCACAGCCAGCTGACACAATGGTGGGCGTGGCCTCACGGGCAGTCTCCCGCTCTCCTCCGCTGGGCTCAATGGGAAGCTTCCCCATCTGTGATCCCCCCCAGGAGGAGGCGAGGGGTGTGCGGGAGTCAGTCCTTTCATTAGCCCATTAAATCCGCCCCACTCCACACGGCCGGTTGGGCTAATCGAAGGCCTGTAATTGGACCTGCAGGGAGCGAGCGCTCGCCCGGGCGAACAGCGGACGAGGGAGTCCTCTCTGGTGTGAAAAGGAGCAAATGTGGGCCGGGGAGGGGAGAGCGCTGGGGAAGCCAGGCGTTTGCCAACGTCACAGGTTACTGCCCAAATTCGCATTCATCGCGCAGCCACCGCCCTCTCAGTACATCAAAGCCTTCATGTAAATGTTTCCGTGACGCTGACAACAGATTACCAGCCAAGTGGGACAGGGCGGATATTGTTCGCTCCAAACAGGTAGCGCAGGAAGTGCAGCATCTTGATCTAAACCCGACGAGAAGGACAAAAGCTACATCCTGGCCGAGCTACGTGTTGCGCTAAGCAGCTGTAAAGGGCAGCGGGTTCGACCGTGGAGCTCTGGGCCAATCAAACGCAATGGAAGACACAATACGGCCTTTACTTTCATTAGTCACAGTACTGTTAGCACGTGATTCCGCTACTGTTGGCACCTCATTCAGCATATATATGACAATACTGAAATAAAGTTCAAATTAAATCTCGCATGTAAAAATAAATTGTTTAAAAAAAAAACCCATTTTAAAATGCGCTGCAGCGGTAAATTTTTTAATGAAATAACCATGAATCTGCAATATATATACATGACGTAATAATGTATTCATAATTTATTCAAGCCAAAAATAACCCCAGGTGCCACAGTAAATACAGTAATAACTGAAGGAAAAACGGTTCATGGACACGAGGCAGGATGACTGAAGGCTTTTATTGAGCGATGTTTGAATAGAGGGACCATTTGAGAATAGGCAATCCAAAGATGTGTAATTTTAAGAGGTGTCGAAGCCGTCAAAGGACAGCAGCATTCAACTGGTGGGAGGTTCACCGCAAAACAGGTACGCTGTGTAAAGGCAGGGTCAGGTTTTAGTGACTGAGGGCACGGCTATCAACAATGGGACACCAGGACGCAGATGGGAACATGTGAGGGGAAAAGAAAGAGACTAAAAATTTTGAATGCTGGTTTAAATCTGGCTGGAGTTAGTATAGCTTATAGCAGGGTGCTTTACACTGAAATCGTTGAATCGTTTCTGGTTAAAATTGCAATGAAAGCCACATCCTGCCATGGATTGTGTCTGTTGTTGACTTATTTATATATTTCGGTATACCTGCACAGTAGGCAGTGAATAGCTGGAAGATGTCCTATGAAAACCGGCATTCGGCGCCTTGCGTGATTTGTCCTTGTCTAGTACAGCCACTAGAGGGGGCACTGTGGAATAATGAATCAAAGGGGATTCAATTATCTTGAGATTCATTCATCCATAATTAACCATTTATCTTGAGTGGCCCTGATTTAACCAAAGGTTCTCTGACAGCAAAACAATGGGAAACTAATAATCCTTGCATGGGTGCTATAAAAGTAACTGGTATATAATAAATAACTTAAACTGGAAACGTATTATGCCCGTCATGCGTTCTCGTTTTATACTATTTGTTTGTGTGTGATATATTAATCTGCGTCATTCAAGAAAGATTACTTTTTTTAGTGTGATGTAGGCCTTCGCTTCGATGTCCTACCTTCGATGCGAGCCTCCGCTGTAGCATTGCTTCCGCGGATCTCGTGCGGAGGCTGCTGTCTCCGTCCAACGGATGTTGTTGTCCATCTTACTTCGGTGGATAACATGGAAAATTTAACGTACGGCGCAATAGTAGTTGGACGGCCGCAGAACGGAGGGGCCCGCTCTTCATCTCAGTCGAGTAGAAAACAGAAATTGTTCTACATTCTTAGATAGATAGATAGATAGATAGATAGATAGATAGATAGATAGATAGATAGATAGATAGATAG
>JAOYSI010073674.1:7187-17217 GCA_025775065.1 Hiodon alosoides
TGTTCGTGTGCATGTGCACGTGCGTGAGTATGCATGTGAGTGAGTGTGCGTGCACGTTTGTGTGCATGCGAGTGTGCGTGTACCTGTGCACGTGCGTGAGTATGCATGTGAGTGAGTGTGCGTGCACGTTTGTGTGCATGCGAGTGTTCGTGTGCATGTGCACGTGCGTGAGTATGCATGTGAGTGAGTGTGCGTGCACGTTTGTGTGCATGCGAGTGTGCCTGTGCATGTGCGCGAGTGCATGTACGTGTGCGTGAGTGTGCATGTCCCCGCGCTTCTCCCTGAAACACACACACACACCTGTGGGAATAGTAAAACAGAACCTCCTCCAGCAGACCACTGATGGCGAGCTCCAGCAGGACCCAGTGGAAGGTGGGCAGCTCACGGCTGCAGGGATCGCCGCCGCGCGTCTTCATCACCATGTAGACCAACAACACCATAGGCATGGACAGGATGACCTGGTTGAACAGCACCACCTTCACGGCGTGGCGTAGCTTCACCAGGTCCACCTGCAGGAAGGCACCGCAGAAGGCCGGTTTTAGGGGCCATGTTGAAGCAGCCCGTTGGACGTCGTCTCCCATGCAATGGGGCAACGCTCTCTGGTGGGGCGCCGCCCAGAGACGTCTCGCTATAGGCACAGAGTTGAAACTAAAAGTTTCACGCTAGAAGGCTTCCTGGTATGTTTGCGTATACGTTTAGGAACAAAGCGTTCTCGGTTTTCACAGCGGCAATTGCTTTTCAGCGTTCCGTTTTAATCAAGATGGGCAACTGGTATCCTGCTTACATCGGCAGTCGTGGACGTAAAACCCGATGTTAACCCCAGTGAGGATAGACCAGCTTTGTCAAGGCTGGACTTTGAGCCAATGCTGAATGTTCAGCACCGCCGAGGACATCAATAGCAAGCGCTGAACCTTTCGTACAGGTTGGACCGCAAACCCGCCGTTGATTCGCCGTGGTTGTGTAACTCATTAACTCACGTGCCAACGCCGGTTATCATATCTGTGAGGACTGGGCGAACCAATAAAGTTCATGGGCGTGGAGCACCAAGTTACACGGGATAAGATATGTGCACGCATCTTGTATAGCAAATTTGATAGGCTGCATATTTGCTATCTGTAAGAACAAGGCTTTGATTTATTATGCTTGACAGGATCAATCGGTCAAGCTGTTATGTTAAAGAGAACTTTGCCCGGGTTACATTAGTGTGTTACATTAGTACATTAATGTTTTAAAACGATGATTTAGCCTTTTCTTGTCACTGAATAAACAGGTCAAAGTTAGGCTAGGGGTAAGATGGCTCCATTCTCTGTTTGCAGGCTGTAATAATTGACAGAATCTGTGACAGAATCTCAGGGCATACCGGGCTGTTCTTGCCCACTTGGATCCTGTAGCGTGTGATAAAGGAGGGCTTTCCAGTGGAATCGGCCAGCATCAGCAGGGCGTTGAACAGCCAAAAGGATGCGGTGGGTATCAACATCGTCCCTGAGCAGAGCACAAAACGTTCAGACGGTCACATCCACTCTAATGACACAAACATCCTCATACAAAACTCTTGGGTAATTCCCAATCTTCTTACACATAGAACATAACTGACTTAATACGCTAATTTTTATTTATTTATGAGGAGTAAGGATAGAGGCATGTATCATTTATTACGCAACATAAGGAACACGTCCCTCTAAAACCTCCACATTGTGTTCACATTACATTTAACCTTCACCAAATATAAGAAATGCACAGAACCCAGACTCTGTCGCCACTTGGGTGAAGATCGGGCAACCGGCCTTCCTTAAAGTCTGAATCAATAAACCCATAGGTCACCAAAAGCTAATTTTCACACAACCACTCTCTGGGCGACTAGCCATGTATCTCCTCCTATCCTGTTCTATTATATAAGCAGATCTCATTTTAAATACATCAGAAAGTATGGGCCCGTCACACCCAGAGAGCCAGGACAGTCTCCAGGGGGGGTTCATTGTCTCTGCTCACCGATAAAGAACAAGGCCCATTCATTCCCACCGGTCCAATCGTACAGCTTGGTCCACTGTGTCTGCCAGAAGTCTCCGGATGCTCCCCAGAACCTCTGCAAGTGCCTTGGTCGCACAGAGAAACAGGAGTCATTCTCACGTCAACACCGATTCAAACCACCCATAGCATTTGAATTCCTTCAATAGGTCCTTGTCAAGTTCCGTAATTACCATGTGACAGAGTTCCGAAACGCGGCCAGGAAAAAGAGACCGGATCCGATTACAAATGTCGCTTTCTTCACGGAGTCCCAAACTCCTCCAGGGCCCTGAGGGATAGGGGTTAAGAGTAATTCCCTGCATTGGCACCCCCGCGCCCCGGCCCCCCCTCACACCCTCCATAACAGGCATGTGTGCTGATCACAAGAGCAGGCATTGAGGCTAATATGCCTCAGGGTAACTGTGGTGGCTCTGAGGCAGGAGAGTTAGGCGTGTAGGCTCTGGCTCAGACAAACAAGTGTCACCAGGAACTACACGCGACACAATGAACGTGCACGGACCCGTCAGTCAGGATACTGCACCTCCCCCTTCGCTCCGAGCGAAGGCAGAACCTCTCAGCCCGAAGAAGAACCACCACACTGAAAGCGCTTCCCAATCACACGCGCACAGGCTCAACCCGTCTCCGTCTCCGTCTCCCCACAGAGCCTCTACGTAACCGCAGCCAGCCGGTGCCTGGCTTCCGCTCGCTCGTTCAACTTTCATCGCGAAAACGAAAATAAATTGCACCAAGAGTTTGGCCAGTGACTAGCGAAGCACGCACACGTGTAACGGGAACCGGAGTTAAAGGGGCACAATGGCAGTAGAGTAATGCGTCCGATTTTACACACAATGTTAGCCATTGTCTTTAATCACATTTAATTTTCATTTATTTTATCATCTCGCTCAATATTTATTTAATGAGGAAAATAAAAACGCATGTGGAAATAGAGCGGTATGACTTTAATTGTTATTGACTGACATTGGTGATATCCCAGTACTAACGAGCACTAAAAGCCCTAATAAATAATAAACAGTAGCACAGATGTAGCAAAAGCCGCTCTCTGAGGTCTTACCTGCCTCGGAGGTTTTTGGTCTGGGGGGCTAGTTGTCACCTGTCCCTGCATATCTTGGACGGGGGAATAAATTAAAAGCAAATACAATCTCTTTACACGCTCACTGAAACTGCATGCAACAATTGTTATCAAACCGATGGGGGGATTTGAGAAAATTAATGAGGCAATTCATTGTTTGGTTGGCATTCATCATTGGAGAAGGTGTATCGGATGTATTTAAGGTAAGGTACAACAGATCGTGATTTCTCGCAAACCTGGTAAATCCAGTTGTATCCATTTCTCCATGCACTAAGAATAACCAAACAGCAAATGCCAAAAATGGTCCATGCAGTGCTTTAGCAAAAGGTAAAATTATATTTAAAAACAAAATAATCTAGCCTCAACAGGTTTATAAAATAATAATTCTCGCCATTCAACAGTTACTTTTAAACCGTTTCCACTAGTTTTACCGTAAGCACCAAAATATAAAACTACCGACTTTCTTTTCCTAATACAGTACTATCCGTGACTATTACCATTACTAGATGCGTTCATATATAGGGTATTACAGAATCTATAAGAATATTTGAATCACGTCTCGTGTTTATCTTATTATTTGTTGCCGACATAGATGCAAATACTCACTTGTGCAATTAGCAACACAATGCGCAGAATTCACTTATGTCCAGACTTACTATTTGCCCTGCGGTTCAGCAGCAACGCAAGACACTTCTATAACTCACTGATGTGTGTCGTGCGACAAATATATCACAGAAAGTAATTGATAGGTCTGTTCAAAAAATGCCTGCTATAGATCGTTAACAAAAAAGTTATCTACACCCACGAGACGAACTCAAGTCTATACTTACCGCCTTCCTTCGATCCGTCTCCCAACAAACTTATCCAGGTCGAAGATAACCTACTTATTGTCATAAACCTACAAGAGTTCGCTGTCTCACATACGTCATTTGCGTCTTACTATTGGTACTGCATCAGTCAGCTGACCGACAACAAAGCGAAAACATGGCCGTGTTATTTAGTTTTTTGTTGTTTTTTAATCTTGATTAATGGAATGTCTGCTGGGATTAATGATGTGCCCGTGCGTGTTTCAAATATTTATTTATTATCTAACGTAAACGTCTACCCTTCATTGGAAAGCATTAAAAATAGATTTTACGCCTTAGACATCATATTCATGCAAGTGTCGAAACGACACATTTGACGAAATAAAGTTTCATACATATTGACATTGAAATTTGGGTCAAGTACCATGCTCAAGGTTGTAACAGACGTGAAGTACCTGAAATCGCGCACTCCACGCATCATTGGACATCAGAGAACCCGGCGGGCTCTTTAAACATTTTTTTTTTTTTTTTTTTTTGCAAAACTTTGCTTCTGCATTGGTTCCCCTCCATGATCGTTATGCCATACCAGACTAGCTCCCTGGAGGTCAGTCTGATCCAGGCAGAACATTGCTAACCTCAGTTTCTCCTGTCCAGATTTAGGCACCACTCCTAGCCTAATTTTATTCATGATAATACCGTGGATGCGGTGACGGTAAAATTAATAATTTTCTTGTTTTCAGCAAATTAGTTGGCTTCCGAAAACTTTATATGCAGTTTGGATTCAAATCCAGCCACTTCGAAAATTGGAAATTGTACACATTGAGTATATTTTAGTATATTAAAATAATTTCGGTGTTTTTAACTGTGATACTGAGGCTGTCTGTTTAATGTATCTCCTTTCTCCTGAACGTAACGAAATTAATAAGTATTTTACACTTAAAGATTTGAATTAGACACAAGAAATACATTTGTGAAGCAGGAATTGAAGTAAGCCCTGGTTGAGCATGGCCAATCACTGTTGAACAACAGCGCCCTTTAGTGCTAGAATCTATATATGCATACAGCCACCTTACTGTAACACTGCAGTAGTGCGCTGGTTTTCATTACGCTGCAGGCTTTAATAGTTTTATTGAGGGTGTTATTTGGATAGAATGTTATCTCGCTTTTTTAAGTGTAAAACCTGTGGGACCCAACCCTTGCGGAACGGGAGTTAATACATATCATCAATTGAGAAAGCGCCCGTTTTAAAGAAGAAACACTTTTAAGTCTGTATTTCTAAGTGACTACCAGCCTTTATTCTTGTAATGGCAGATTGAACAGAACGTTCCCCAAGTTTCTTCAGATATCACGAATTCACAAAATTCGATCATAAAACATGCGTCTGGGTATATTAAACTCTGAGTAGGACTTATAATAATTATAATATAATAATTATATAAATAATAATAAAACAAATAATAATTTTATCAATACTTCGTTCGATATGTAGAGATTTAAGTAATTATTTGTATTATTAAGTCAACCCACCTCCTGCTCTAGAAACTGAATGTTTCACTAAATCCTGACATGCCAGCAACATATGACCAAAATCTGCCCATCCGATTAGTAAATAATTAATTAGGCTTAAACATTAACAATACTATGATTCATTATTAATACTGATTTGCTTTCAGTTTTAATTGCAATTACTAGCTCACCGACTACCCGAGTAAGAACATTTGACATTTCACTGAAATCCTTGTGGTTGACCTCATGATCTCACGGATTCACCGAACATCACGTTCCTATTTATTCATTTAACCTTTGAACCTCGATAAGAAGTCCGGTTTATCGTGGGGGTAAACCATCTAGACCCTACCCGCATTAAAATGCATTAAAGCACATAGTTAAATCATATTTAAACCACAGTATAATTTGAGTCACCATGGCTATTATGCATATATTTTACTAGCCAGAGCTGGAAATGTCCAAATGTCTATGGATAACTGTCACGCAGTGGAATCCATTGATGAGGGGTCCAACAATCAGAACGCGTCCATGCCTCTTTACTGCGTTTTTACACATTTCTGAACAGTCGGGCACTAACCCGGGCACTTAGTTCAATAATTCGGTGCGCTATGGATTGTGGGGGATCGTGGGAGACACTGCCCAGGCTTGTTGTACTGGAGCTGACAGAAGGCAGTAGACATATTGCTGTGCTGTATTCTGTAAGTAACTGACAGTTTGCTATTAATTTGCGGCCGTTTAGCGTTGGAATACAATCTGTTCTTTTTTCATAAAATGTTGTTTTCGCGTGTCACGTGTTATTTCTTCTTTTTTTTCTGGGAATGAAGGCCACGTAGCTGATTGTATATAGCTAGGCTAGCTACCTACGTGACGTTTTGATCGCAACCGGCGGCATATAACAGAAAACATGCGCTATCGAGATAGTCCTTGGGGAAAGACTTGTCGGATTTATTATACGTTGCTTGTATAAGTATGCATTTATTTTCGCGAATCTAGTGAATATACGGTATATTTAAAAATGTATGCTTTCAAATACACAGCAATTGTCAGTGACCGACTCGCACCGGGAATAACTTCAATCGTAATTTTCTATTTCGTAATTTGATACATTGCACTCGCTCGCATCAAGTGTTGTTAGAAAATCGAAATGGTTGTCATAGTGCTGTAGTTGTTTCGTTTATATGTGGTGAGGTGTAACATGTAACAATCAAGGTTCGAATTTGGAAAGTGTGTCAAAATGCGGGCTTTTGTTTATTTTCTGAGCCGCCAAGGGGTGTCTCTGTGTGCTGAAATGTTGAACATTATAAGTCGACTCAAATTAAACAATGAATCAAATTTAACGTTTGCAATGGAAGCAATCGTATAAAACTAGCAAATAGTCGATCACATGATTCGATGTTGAAGTAGCTAAAAAAATTTAAAAGCCAAAAGTGACTACTGTCTTAAAACAACAACAAAATCAGTGAATAAGGGTTAAAAAAATCTACGTGTTCAGGATAGTATATTAGCAGGAGGAAATGGTATTTATTATGCAACATTAACATTCACGGGGAAGAAGCTTGTATTGACAACTTTGTTTGCACATTCCTTAGGTTGGTTGCCTTTATTTACTGCCACACAAATGTGATATAAATATAATTATAATATTACTGATGTTGATATTACCCAGGCTGTATGAGTATACATTATAAATGTACCAAAGTTTATGTTTTGCACTCCTAATTTCGCGCGTCACTTTTGTGAGCTTATAATTGACATAAGTCAGAACTTGGCACAGACTAGCTGGTTGTGTATTGGGTAACCGTGTCTCTTCAGAGCAGATCTTTTGGCAGACTGGCAGCGGCACTATGTCCAGTAGAGGAGGAAAAAAGAAGACCACAAAGACGTCCCGGTCGACCAAGGCGGGCGTGATCTTCCCTGTGGGCAGGATGCTGCGTTACATCAAGAAGGGGCTCCCCAAATACCGGATCGGTGTCGGGGCCCCGGTGTACATGGCTGCCGTCCTGGAGTACCTCACGGGTGAGAAGAACGCGGGCCGGGCCGGGCCGGGCCAGGTGTGAGCGCTCGGTCGAATGGCCACGATGTCAGCAATGCGAGCCGAGCCGTCTGTCCTGTAGTGCGCGCGTGCCACCGTGATTATTTTCCGTTACGTACCCAACGTAACGTGCTCGCGATTCCCTCCTGCGCTCTCCGCGCGTGCAGAAGCATTTCTCTACTCACGCGGACACGAGTTGTGACAGTCCTTACCACTCCCGTTTTTTTTCAGCGGAAATCCTGGAGCTGGCAGGCAACGCTGCTCGAGACAACAAGAAAGGACGGGTCACCCCCAGACACATCCTGCTGGCTATCGCCAACGACGAAGAGCTCAACCAGGTGTGTGTCTCATTCCGTACCTCATATATTACAGCGGAAAGCCGTGGGCACCGACAACAGGTGTGACCATATGGCCTGGTGCTGCCTCTGGTTTTCGTGCACTGCGCAGTATTAAGTCAAATACGATCTTATGCTATGGTTTATTACATTGTGATAACGCCTAGATGCTTTATGTATTTGTGCATTACGTTCTCTGCAGTTCAGCTCAGGGTATTTGAGTTATGGACATTAAAGACTGATTTTATAACAGCAAAGGTGTGGACAAAACACACAGCTCTCACTCGTTTGATACGATATTAATATTTGTTTAGTTTGCTGAATTTCACAATACTGTTTCTACTGGATTTTCACCGTCTGAACACACCTGTCTTCTGACAGTAACAGGGTGTGGCCATTGGGCGTCCCCGTGAGATTTTCTTGCAGGATATCCAGCTTATTTAATACTTTGGAAAGTATGGAAACAGCTGCACTGTGTTTTTTTTTAACAAACTGCGATTGTTAAACTCCTACAAAACATTTGCTAATAATCGCATTGAGGGAGACTCACTATTTTATGACACATTTATCAGTGTTCTCACAAGCATGTGTAAGAATACCTGAAAAACTCCCTAATTACCAGCGGTGTTGCAGGTGCGCATGTACTCTACAGAGTGACAGACGCTGGTCACGGCAGGGTTATTAAGCATCATTAATGGAGTCAGCTCACCGTCCCGTCCACAGCACACAGCACAAGTTCGATATATATCAGCTTTGTGGGTAAGCCTATGGAGTTGGCCCAAGCCTGAGGCTCTGGAAAGCACAGTTCACTCTAGTTCAGAATGGACCGAAAAAGCAAACGAACATCAGCAAATCAGGCGATAAAAATCAGCAGCTCGTCATGACACGGCGCGGAGGCGTGCATTGAGGGGCGTGGCGCCTTTGTCGCAGGCTATACACCTGATCAGAAACACAGGGGAGCGTAGGTGTAGGAGCGTGGCGCCTTTGTCGCAGGCTATAAATCTGATCAGAAACACAGGGGAGCGTAGGTTTAGGAGCGTGGCGCCTTTGTCGCAGGCTATACACCTGATCAGAAACACAGGGGAGCGTAGGTGTAGGAGCGTGGCGCCTTTGTCGCAGGCTATACACCTGATCAGAAACACAGGGGAGCGTAGGTGTAGGAGCGTGGCGCCTTTGTCGCAGGCTATACATCAGATGTATCCCTAGCGTTAAACTGGTTCTGATTGACAGGCAGGCTGGAGTAAATGTGCTCTACGTGTTTCATGTACGGTCTCAAACACTTGTTTGTCACGCCTCGATGATGTCACTTGTAACCCATGCGTATACCTATATGTGTGTAATCGTGTACACAGCTGCTGAAGGGTGTGACCATTGCAGCAGGTGGGGTCTTGCCTAACATCCACCCTGAGCTCCTGGCCAAGAAACGGGGCTCCAAAGGCAAGCTGGAGGCCATCATAACCCCTCCCCCGGCCAAGAAGTCCAAAACGTCCCCCGCCAAGAAATCGGCCGCCAAGAGAGGCGCTGGAAAAAAAGGGGCCGGTAAGGGAAAGGTAGGCATTAAGGCCGCAACGCGCTAAAGTCATGAGGCCGCAACGCGCTAAAGTCATGAGGCCGCAACGCGCTAAAGTCTTGAGGCCGCAACGCGCTAAAGTCTTATGGCCGTAATATGCTAAAGTCTATGGCCTTAACGCGCTAAAGTCTTAAGGCCGCAAAATGCTAAAGTCTTAAGGCTGTTACACATTGTAGTCTTATGGCCGTAACACGCTAAAGTCTCCCTTTCATACCAGAAGCTGTGTGTCCCGATAGTATCATGAGGTATCCCCCTGTTATTTCTGAAACGGTTTGGTGCGGATCTTACTCACAGGACTAACATAATACTCCGCACAGCTTTTTAAAGGCACCATTTCACCGAGTCACAGAAAACTGGCTTTGCTATCAGTGGGACGGGGGGACGGGGGGTGATGGGAGAGGAACACGTAGTGAGTAGTTACTAGTATCTATGATCAAAGGGTTACGTTATCCTTTAGAAGAAAAAGAAAGAAGAGTTTATGGTTGAGACCTGAGAATGGTGGTCAGTTCAGGCCCCCTGCGATGGGGGGGGCTGGGGCTTACCCCAGCTCCGAGAGGTGACTGCTGTGGTTTTGGCCCAGAAGAAGCAGGGAGAGGTGACTGCTGTAGTTTTGGCCCAGATGAAGCAGGGAGAGGTGACTGCTGTGGTTTTGGCCCAGAAGAAGCAGGGAGAGGTGACTGCTGT